>JANHFM010004930.1:288077-303544 GCA_032468115.1 Grayia smithii | reverse complement strand
CAAGAGACACAATTAGGTGTAAAAAATTATCAACCCACTGTGTCAACTTTACAAATACTGGATAATGCAAATAACCTAATTGTACCTTTGGAATATAAATCTGACATCAGCTTTTCTTACAATGGTTTGAGTACAACCCTCCTAGTGCAACTGAAACAGGAGTATCAAGTAAATTCACAACTCTCAAGAGGTCAAGTTTGGGACTTTTGCTTTATGGATACTAATGAAGTTGAGAATTCTTTGAGGAAAAAAGATATGATAGCCATTTTAGCAAAGGAAACTTTAATCTGGGAAGACTTGCTTCACACTAAATTACAACATCCAACAGAACAATTTTGGGATTTTTTTTAATGGATATAAAGTTGACATATTTTTCAAGAAAAGAGACTTGATATACGCTCCTGAGAAGAAAAATACTGTATTCTATGAAGACAACTGGAGGGAGTGACTTAAATTTAATGTCTTAATTAGTTAGGATGGATTTTTAAAAATTTGATATATGTATTGAAAGAAAGTTTTCAATTGGTTTTGTAAGTATAAAATGAGTATGTAAATGCATGTCCCCTGTTTTTTTAAGTAATGCTGAATAATTTCCAAAGTTTGTAAAATACTATTGACTAGATTTGAAAATAAGAGGATAAACTGGAGGGAGAGATTTGAATTTAATTAGCTAAATGGAGTTAATTGGACTTATATTGGTATGATATAGATAACTGAATAAAAGTTCTAATTAATATTGTTTTGGGTTCTGGGTTTAAAGGTTTTCTCTTTTCTCCTTTATATATAATACCTAAGTATTTTTAGAATTAGTAAAATACCAAAACTAAAAGTGTTTTCTTCCTTTAGGCTTAAAAAAATATATTATTCCCCAGCAAAGAGAAGCCGAGATGGTTAAACTGATTTTTGTACCCAAACAAGAGAATATATTTAACCCTGTTTCTATTTTGGATTTTGGGCTTGCAATGAAAAAAAAATGAAGCTTTGATTTTGTTTTTGTTAGATAGGCTTGTTGTTACAGAAATAGCTTGTACATACTGTGGTGTAAAAGCAAAAAGTTATGCTTGTAATGTTATCTTCTACTGTGCTAAAGAGAGTCAGAAGTTGGTGCCTTTTTCTTTCCTTTTCTCCCTTTACATTATATATTTTTTCTCTCCTCTCCCCCTTTTCTTATTTTCTATGACTTTTTTTCTTTGTATTTTATACTTGATAAACTAATAAAATTTAATAATAATAAAAAAGATTCCTACTTCTTGAACACATTCAATCATGTAGTTTCTTTCCCTTAATTTGCAACGTGTTTTTGCCTTTCAAATAGCAATAGCATTTAGACTTATATTGCTTCATTTGCTTTACAGCCTTCTCTAAGTGGTTTAGAGTCAGCATATTGCCCCCAACAATCTGGGTCCTCATTTTACTGACCTCGGAAGGATGGAAGGCTGAGTCAACCTTGAGATCCTCCCTAAGTGTGGATTATTATGAGGAATATGGTGGCTTCCCCATTTGCTGGAGCCAATGAAATACCTAATCTAAGTATTAGGATTGTATGTTTATTCTGAGGTTTGCTGGCAGTAGAGGGATGCTTTAAAGTGTGTGTGGGGGGGAAACAGAGGCTTCTAACCTCCAAGATTCTTTTCCATGTTGTTTTCTATTTAAAGTCTAACATTTTTATATCAAAACTTAAAGATGCAGCAATTTAGCTTTTCAAAAGCATTTTGACTGGATTTTTTAAAAAATAATTGCATGATTATTACTTACTCTGTTAAACCATTTTAGTTTTTGGAAAGGGAGCATATACACATTCGAAATAAATAATCTGTCATACTCCCCTTCCTTGCCTGAGCAAAGGAAAGAATAAATAATCATGTTCTGGAGAAAAAAAAGAATCAGGCCAAAGTTTTGAAAACACCAGATACATATGAATGCCAATGGGTTGCGGGCGCGGGTCTACTGTTTACGGGCAGAAATGCCCGCCCCCCTTGGATCCGCGTGCCTGCCCACCTCTACTTTGGGTTCTGTAGTCCTTGCTAGGTTTTCCTCTTGGTTTATGTAAGCAGCTGCAGGCGAGAGGGAAAAGGGAGCGGCAGCTTTGCACGCGGCTAAGCCAGCTCCTTCCCCTGGTGGTCGCTGCTGCCGCGGTTGCAGCCTTGCCTCGGTCGGATCACGAGGGCCGGCCATGAGCTATTTGGGCGGCTTGCCCTGCTCCACTTCCTTTCTGCGAAGCCAATCGAGGTAATCGCCTGCCTTGACCCAACCCTGGGAGAGAACGGCCTTGGTCTGCTTTCCCCCTTTCTTTCGTTCCTGGTAGTAGCGGCCGCGGCCGGAGACATCCTCCGAGCAACCAAGGCGCGACACAAATGTGGAGCGAGCTCGGAGGAGCGTGTTCGCCCCGGCTCTGACCTCCCCAGCCGTGCAAAAGAATTTAGATCGCCTCGTGATTGCGAGGGTCAAGCAAGCTTCCGTGCCGGGCAGCGAGCCCAAACTTCTTGGCACGGCTTGCCGCAGCCCTCTTCCAACCCTTCCCTTTACACCCTCTGTCTCCCCTTCTTAATGCAGAAGCCCTCGGGGGGGGGGGGTGGATCGGCGGTGGGTTCATTCGGTGAAAAGGGGGGCGGTTGATATAGACAAGCTGCTGCAAGATCGCTCGCTTTAATGGTCAAGATGCCAAATATCTCAGGCAGAGGCTTAACTTTTGAAAGGGCTAGACGACGGCCCAAAGGGCGCGCTAATTCCTCTCAGTGAAGCGGGACGCCGCAGCGGGGAGGGATCTCGCTTTGGATAGCAAACGCTGCATTGCAGGAGGAAAACGTGACTGAGGAAGAACAGGACTCGACTGCAGTCCAAGAAACGCAGTGTTGCAGTGTGGCATACTGAAATAATAAAAAAAACTCTTCCTATGTGATGGAAGCAGAAAAGTTTTACTCTGCGCGGCTCCAGGATCCCAGAAAAACAAGCCTTTCGCCACCATTTACTGCAATGCAGACATAGGTTCTTGAGAGCGTACACATGTTAATGTACATGTGGATAAGAATAATTTTAAAGCAGATTTTAATTTAGTATATGTAAAAATTCCGTTGAAGATTCTAAAAAACCTTGGCCATTGTTGATCAATTGATCATCAGTAGTAGTGATAGGTGCATAACGCACAGACAGCTAGTAATACACTTCAGATACCATGTTATTAGAAGATGCTTTAGGGGGCACTATATTGGAAAAACATAATAATATACAATTTACAGGATATTCAGCATCATTAGACAGAAGAATTCTAAGATGCCAGAAATCTTTACCTGTGTTGTTGAACTTATAGGAGCTGCAAATAAAGATTGAACCATTATAAAGAACAAGTACATTGGAATGCTACTGCAGAAAATTCTGGTCTACATGTAGGATAATATACAACATTGTAGAAAGTAACACTTGCAAAATAGTTTAATTGTACATGGAAAGAAGTATCATTGTTACATGTAAGCATTCAACAATATTCCCATAGAAAGTTTGGTGTGTTTGGGATGGGAGGATCGTGAGTGGAGATTGTCAAATGAAATTCTATTAGTTTATTTATTGTGGGAATGTTGCCACTGTAGTAACATTTGGTATAAATAGGGTTATCATGTTAAACCAGTAAGTCAATTTAGCATGTAATTTGAATTCAGCAACCATGTTTTGTTAATTTGACTTTAGCATGCTGTTTGAGCCTAACTGTAGTTGAGTCCCTGGGCAGCTAACAAAAATTAAAGACATAAAACTAATACTAATATTGGGGGTCTGGAACTACGGTGCTTTCCTAGAAGCAGAGTGGGAATTAAATACAGCTCCTAAGGGCTGTATTTTCTACAATGTAATAGAAGGAAATCATGTTGCATGTGCCTGATAAATCAACTCTAAAACACAACGGGAAGGCCTCTTCTTCAGCCAGGAAGAGCTTGACAGATTTTTAATGGTAGGAAGAGTCAAATAGATTTTCAGTTGTCCATTGCTTGGAAGCTTAGGGAAAATGGAGTATTGAGGTAGGTGAAGATGCAAACACTTATCTGGAGGGCAGCTGCCATAAATACCAAAAACATTTAAGATGAAGTTAAGGAGGACACCTCCATGTGTAATATACTCTGAAGCACCTTTTTGCTTTTGGTAACCAAGCCCAATAAAACCAACTGACAACCAGCATAAATTTTCAGGCAGGAATCTGTACCTTGCATAGTTCAGCTGCTCTACTATATAGTCTGGAACTTTTTTTAAACTTGAAAAAAAAGTATATAATCCATTGTCATGCATTTTCATGCAGCATAAATTATTTAATGGATAAAGCTGAATTGCTGATTTACCTGGTGCATAGGTAAAAGATGTTCCTGTGCAAATATTTCAATACTTAACACATGAAACTTTGATCCTAATAACTCTTTGGAATCTTATCCTCTAGGAAAACAATGCAGTTAATTGCAAGATCACAAACACATCATTCTGTTAACTGGTTGCACAGCATTCCATCTGTTCCCACAAAATCATAAGGTGGGCGCTCCTCCTTTGATGTCCTTTTGCACCCCACTAGTTTCTTCCTGGATGCAAAATTAATGTCTACCACACTGCTTATTTGATTGCACCTCAGAGATGTTGTAAGTCTCCAGTCTTAGTTTCTAGATTAAGCCTGGTAAGATGCTTAAGATATTGTGGCAGCAACAGAAGAGCAGGTTGTTTCACATTAGGCCTTATCCTTGCTTCAAAAACCATTGCGGTTCACTAGGAGCAACTTCTGCTTGGTTGCCCAAGAGAACTTAAAACTGATCTATGTGGTTTTCAGAATTCTATCCCGGTCCTGGCCACTTTTTGCAGTCCCAAAAGGCATGCTGTTGAAAAAAATATACATCTTTAGATTTATTAGTTGGAGTGGTTTTTTCTCAAGTCTGACTCACTTCCCTTTTGAATAAAAGCTGGAGAAACGAATGTAGGATGTGTAAACCAGCTTTTCTCCACAGGGCAGAGACCATTTTTTGCAGCCTTAAAAAAATCTAGTTGCAATATTATCTATTTTAAAGAACTGTATGTAAATCAAACTTTCACATCTCTGCTTTACTCCAACTAGCTATTGTAGCATGCTGCTGTTTGTTTCTTATTCATGTAGTCTCTGCAGCATAGAGATCTCTGATCTACTCTCCACTTTAATGGATTTAGGAACTACTCATTCTATTACAGTGAAACAACGAAGGATAGTATTTTAACTTAAATAGATTTGAAGAATGAAATATGGGAAATTTGAATGAACTAAGAACTTATTAAAAATGGGAAAATTAGAGATTGAATAATACTATTGAGTATGTTTAACTATAATTTGCAATGGAATAATAAAGTGAAATAATGAGTAATAAAATGATGAAAGAACATTTTATTATAAATAGGTGTATTATAGAATTATATAGATTGGATGAATAAAGAATATGAATAAAATGAATTTGTATGTTTAAATAATATTGTGATTGGTATTAAAATCGTATATTTAAATATTGAACAATGAAATACAAAGGGAATGTCTTAATATAATGGTGACATGAATAAAAATTAGAATAAAGACAGAAATAAGAGAAAGGGGGAATATTAGTATAAACATTTTTATAAAATAAGTGCAATGATGAGGTTTAGAAACTGAATGACAGTATGTATGTTTAAACAATATGAAATAAAGATTATAATTTGATATAAATGTGTATTACTAATAGAAATAGATAATCTGGAAGGATGTGATAACTATGATTAATATTATTTTATCTCTACTGAAATGTATGACACCTAGGTGTCACACTGTTCACACATTGATATGTATATGTAATATAAAATAAACTTGATTTAAAAAAAGTTATGGTATTATAAAACTTTTGGTCAGGGCTCATTCAGCATGATCTAGCTAGTTAAATCCATAATAAATGGTTAAATCAATATTGTTTCCAGTTAGCATGAAGAAATTAGGTAAGTCAAATCAAGTCATCTCTGGAAGTAAAGTTGCCTTCCAGTAAACATCAACACCTGATGATTATAACATCATGACATAAATACAGATAGTCCTTGATTTACGACCACAGTTGAGACCAAATTTTCCATTGCTAAGCGAGACAGTTGCTAAGTGAGCCCCATATTACGACCTTTCTTGACACAGCTCTTAACCTAATCATTGCAGTTAAGTTGATTGGTTAACATGGTTGTTAGGTGAATCTGGCTTACCCATTGACTTTGCTTGTCAGAAGGCTGCAGAAGGTGTTCATCTGGGATGCTACAGCTATCTTAAATACACGCCAGTTGCCAATTTTGATTACGTGACCATGGAGATGCTGCAATGATTGTAAGTTGGAAAAACAGTTATAAATCACTTTTTTCAGTGCTGTTGTAACTTCAGATAGTCACTAAATGAATGGTTGTAAGTCGCAGACTCTATGCTTATGTAGTTTCTTTGGCAGCAATATGGAATTAGTTTTGCTTTGTGCTTGTGTATTCTCAGTCTACTCTGCAGATTTCCTTTTGATCTCCCAAGTACTGACCAGGTCGTTAAGTATAAAGCAGGATTAATTAAGTCCATCCAGGAATGAGAATCATTTCCTCAAGGGTGTCCTTTGAATTTATTGGTAGAGATTGGTTTGAATCCAGACCCCACATTTGAGGGGGAAACCAGTGTGAAATCCTGCTGGTTCTGTCTGGCTCGTGCGAACCGGTAGCGACGGCAGCATGTAATTTGGCAAACCGGTAGCGGTGTGAGGCTCCACCCACCCGGACATCATTACTTCCTGGTTTTAACTAGGAAGTAATCCTTTTTGACCCTCTGTGCAGGCACAGAAGGCTTTGCACATGAGCAGAAGGTAAAATTTTGGATGTGACACACACTTCCAAACCGGTAGGGAAGGTAAGTAGATTTCATCCCTGGGGGAAATATACTGTTTTACATATGGCAAGCCATGATTAGTTGAATATACCCTGTTTCCCCGAAAAGAAGACATCCCCTGATAATAAGCCCTCCCCGAAAATATTTAAACGCCGAGCTGGAAATCGGGTAAGATGGCAAGAGGAGCCCCATCTTGTTCCATGCGCCCCAAAATAATAAGACCTCCCTGAAAATAAAGCCAAGCGCTTATTTCGGGGTTCAAAAAATATAAGACAGGGTCTTATTTTCGGGGAAACAAGGTAGTAAATCACGATTGGGGTTGCAGAAAATACTAAGCTATAACTTTAGGTATTCTTTGTTTAATGATAGTAATTGGGGATTTCCTTCGCTAACCAACATGATTGTAAAGCGCAGTGACAATTGACTGTCGTTTAGCAACATCAGTTCTGGCAGTCCCCAGTCATTAAGTAGGAACCTCACATGATCATGATTTGTGATTTTCTGTCAGTTCCCCATTTGCTTGTGGGAGGCCTGTGGGAAGGTCACAAATGATCATGTGACCAAAGCACAGTCAGAAACAGTCAAAAATTCAGGCCAGGTGCAGGGCACCTAGATTGCAATCATATGACATGGCACTGCAATGGCCAGAATTTTGAGAATTAGTTATAAGTATCACTTTTTCAGTGCTTTTGTAACTTCAAACAGTCACTGAATGTAACCAATAACCAGTACTGTTTTAGACATCACAATGGCTGAGCTCAGATATCATGTTAGATCACATTAAAAAAAAAATCTTATTTACTGCAGAGGGTCATGGCCCATCAGCATCCCTTATATGATACCTGGTGGATCAAGACAAAACTCGGTACTTTTTTGCATGGAGTAATAGAAAACATGGAGAAAAAAGTGGGCCTTAAGAAATTAATTTCTTAAACTGCTGGCCTACGTATTTTTCAGCCCATGGAAGTACAGGAGATACTCATTTAGTGATCCCAATTGGAACCAGCAACTTGGTCGTTAAGCAAAGTGGTCACTATGTAAAACCATAACTGTGCTTATAGCTTGACTTTCTACCGCTTTACAGCCTGCAAAGGTTGTAAATATGAGGATTGGCTTGCAAATTTCCTTTTATTATTGCCACATCACAGCAAATGGTTGCCAAACAAAGCAATCACAAGGATTGCCTGCAATTTTCTACAAACAAATTAAATTATTGAATGATATGATTTGAAAATGATAAGTGGTTCACTACCTATGGTCTGAATTATTGCATTAAGGTATGTGAAACAAAGAAAAGCCAAGTAATTCCAGCACTTTATGAAATTGTTTTTTAAAAAAGATTTTGAACCTTTTCTTTGTGACTACTTCAACTCCATTAAAACAAGGTGATGAGAAGATACAAAACAAAACTGTTTCATCATGCAAAATACCATGGGCTATGGAACTCTCTGCTACAGGATCAGGGGTGGGTTCTACTTACCTTTACTACCGGTTCTGATGATGTACATGATTTGTGTGTGATCAGCGCACGCTGAATGGACGCTGCATGCATGCGCAGTAGCTTTTTTTTGCAAAAAAACCCTCAAAAGCATTCTGCACATGCGCAGAGCGTGCGGAGCCCTGAGAACCATATGTATGGGCACACGGGTGGGCCCAGCTCCTGGTCGCGGAGAACCAGTTCGGTGACGTCAGAGCGTCCCCGCTACCGGATTGCACGAACCGGCCCGAACCAGGAGCAACCCACCACTGTACAGGATGTCCTGACAGCCAGTAGTTAGTATTAATGATGATAGAAAAATGCACCTAATGCATTGGGATGTTCAGAGTATTAAGGTACTTTCAATTAACATTGAAAAAGCAAATATTCTTTTCCAAAAGAATGTCCCTAAACTCTGGCCAAGATAAAGCAAGCAAAGGGCATGTCTCATTTCTGATTGCCCTTTGTTCTGTAATCTTTGGGGCAAATTGTCCTGATCCAGCAAGTTTGTGTAATGTAGTGACAGTTTTTCACTCAGTCAGCAAATACGTCAACATATAATTTGGCAAAACAAAATGTGTACTTTAAAAATTTCTTCGTGTTGTTTTACAGTTGAATACTACTTCCCAATATCAACTGCACTCACTGTTGTATACACATTTACAAGATTTCTCAACATCTTTCATTTTTTGGAAATAATCGATTGAGGTAATGCAGAAAACTGGAAAATAAAGATACCAGATAGACAAAATCTGGAAGCATAGTTAGGCAAGATGTTAATCTGTTTACTTCTTTCTCAAACTTGCACCTGCCTGCAAATTTTATAAATAGCTGGCAAAGCTAGTTCAAACACGCAAAATCAAAAATGATGCAACTTCAAGGCTGTTGCCCATGTAAAACATTCTATATTCATTTGTACAACAAAGGCCAATATATGGGAGTTGGGGTTTTCACAGATACAGATGTTTCTCAGTGTCACACGTGTTTGAAGAGGCCAGTTATAAGACCAAGCAGTTAAATTGGTTGGCACAATTTAAGCTTGGTAAATGTTAACCTGGGTTAGGGCTATCAGATCTGAGTTGCAAAATCTAGATGACCATCAATCATCAGCAAAGGGTTGAGTTTTCTGTCTCTTTGCTGGTATTTGATGATTGTCTGCCTTTGATGATATTTGATGATTGTCTGTCAGCCTGCCTCAGCTTTTGGGGAGGTTTTACTTGAGAACCAGAAACTGGGAGAGAGCCTGCAGTAGCTCAGGATCAGGTGCTCATAGCTGGAATGCACTCCATTCTGTTATTGCTACACTTACCCCAAGAGGTCAGATTGGCTATGTTTATACAATGCATTTATTGAATTAATCCATTTCGCATAATCCATTACAAATTATATAGGTAGCCTGGGTTAGCGCAACACACTGAGACACTGAACAAAAGCTAATATTAATGAAACATAATATACTGTGCAATACTTTTTAGAGCATACTGGTTATGTGTGCTGTGGGAGCATAGTGTGCACCTTAATCATAGGCTATAGGGCTAAGTACTGACTCAAAATACAGACTGGATGGAAATAAAGCAACCCAGTAAAAGCATGTGGTTTAAGCATAGATCTATGGAAAAGGAATTATTTTAACCAGGCAAAGCAATCCCTCCAGAATGGTCCATGAGAAGAAAGCTAGTTCCATACTCAGAGTAAGAGAAACAAAACCTTCAATGTGAGGAAAAAACAATGAAAGAGACAGGTATCCTGAACCATACCCTGAAGCTCCACAGGGGCATAAAGCAACCCAGAAAAGGAGATGAGAGAAATGTGTAGAAATGTCAAGGCACGTGCTTGGCATTGATTGACAGGCTCCAGAAAGCAGTCCAACAAGCACTTAAAGCTTCCCCATTATTTACTCAGGGCACCTGAGCCATATTGTTTGGACTGGCTTACCTGCATTTGGCAACTTGTCATACTGTATATGAATATTGTCAGACTATAGGTGTGAGAAGCTCCACCTGGGCTTTGTTTTGAAGTTCTCCCTGGTTCCAAGGTCTTATAGGAGGTGTGAGCATAGCAGCCTTACTGGGTGTTTGTGGTTTGGGTATCTGCAGACAAGAAGGTTTTGAAGGTGTATTCAGCAGTAGGATGTAGAAAATGTGGCTTTTCCTGTCTCTCTATAGTCCTGTACTTTTTCTTGGAAATTTGAGTAGGCAGGGCAACTGGGCAAGTGTCCCACTTTTGACTGGTTTAGGCTTAGGCTTAAATTGTCACAGTTTTCACACAGTTTGAATGACAGGGAAGGGCACTTATTCAAAACATATTTCCTAATCCAACAGTTGACTGTATTAGATCAAATGAACACAACCCATGGAACTTCTCAGCATGCAACAAAGTAGAAGATCACTCTTTTGGCAAATACAAATAGCTGTACATTGGGTTCAGATCTCAGACTAAACCTTCAGATGATCGGATAAACTATATCATAAAACCATAAAATGTAAGATCAAATAATAATAACAATCCCATTATCAACATACTCAGTAGCACACCCCAAAAAGTTAAGATTCCAAAACTTAATGAAAGAGGATAGTTAACAGGGAGGAGGATCTCTATTTTTGGGACAGGATATTATCTCTTGACTTTCTTGGCCCCTACTCATTTAGCTTCACAATATGATTTCCGAACTCAAATGTGTATTATGGGAGATTCCAAGAATAGTCCCAAAGTTCCTGCATAATTCAAGAACCATTCTTGGATCAGCAGACAGGAACAGATTGTTTAGGACCAATCACATCCAATATCCAAGCCAGCTCTGAATTCCAATAATCGATCATGGACATAGTGAAATTGCCGTTAGATCATTGGTTGCCCAAGCATAAGGCACCTGGGGTGGACCATCTTAATGGTTCCAACATCACATGGAGATCAGAGATACTAAATCTCAGGATGATCAAAAAGTAATCTGACCATGAAGAAATACTAGTAGAAATGTCTTCTACCTTCAGACTGTGAAATATTTTCTCCAAGATAAAAATCAGATCAAGCACACAAGCAACTGGTACAAGTTGGGTCAGTACAACCTGGGACAATTCCACGAACTACTGGGTCATTTTGTTCCTCAGTTAGGACATGAAGATTAAAATACCCTATCTGGGAGTTATAAGCATGTCTTCTTTCAACATGATGTTTATGCAAGTCTGTGAGAGACAGAGTTTGTGTTACAGACAAGTTGTCTTATGACTCCGGATAATGCCTATGCTGGAATGGGGGAAATTAATCACCAGACCAGAGACGAGACCAAGAAATGCAGGAAATGTGATGTGAAAGTTCTATCTGTGAAGAATGCAGTTCAGTGGACTTACAGCTTCCTCTTCCCCATTAATCAACAACTATCAGATCATCAGGATCTTGTATTATTATTATTATTTACTTTATTCATTAAACATGAAACTCAAGTCAACTGAACATTTAAAAATGCTTCACAAATATCATTGACGCTAATGGTTGATACGGGTTACTGCCAGCGTCCTAGCTATCAACCAAGTACCTTCTTAAGACGTACAATGTTCCAAGTGGCACAGTTTTTTGCAGTTCCGCTGGTGTTATTGCAGGAAGCTGCAATTTGTTGATGTATCTTATAAAATTCTTGGACATGGTACCAAGTGCCTCGATGACAATGGGTATCACTGTTACATGTTTCATCCGTAGCCATATAATTTCGATGGCCAGGTTGTGATATTTCATGATTTTTTCCAGGTCTTTTTCTTTGACTCTGGCATCTTCTGGTACCGCGATGTCAATAAATTGTACATTTCGGTTTTCAACAACTGTGATATCTGGCGTGTTGGCATATAAACTACATAATACTATATGTGATATGGAGTGTGATAATCTTTATCTCCTAGAGACGTCAATGCAATAATAGACAAAAAACTGGATTATAAAAGTAACAGAACAAGGAAAGGAGTAAGCAGGATTCTACTCAGAACTTTCTTTATAATGGCAGAAGAGTTACACATATAAGATGTATGAAGAGAGAGGAATCCAGGGGGAAATCAACATACATTCTATTCAAATAGACACCAATCTTGGTTTAGAATAAACATGGTATGAATGTTGATGGAATTAAACACTAATGCATAGGTGGTAGAAAGAGATACAAATCTATGGGCAGATGATAATCCAATGAGAATCAGCTGGAAAGGATGAAAGAAAAGTGTAAGATGGACTCTGAACCAATTGATATTAAAAGATATAGAATTTATGCAGACACTGGAAAAACAAATGTGATTCTTCTTTAAAGAAAATAGGAAAGAAGACATATCATTACAAAACCTATGGGACACAGCAAAAGCATACATGAGAGGAGTTGCCATAGCCTTTCTAGCAAAGAAAAATAAAAATTTGAAGCAACAACGAAGAACTTTAGAAGAAGACTATAAAAGAAGCAGAGTTACAAAAAGAAGCACAAAATTTTTTTTTTCTTTTTCCTCAAAAAAGAAGACCTGGTGTAACATATAAAAAGAACGAAATAAATTTTTTTGAGAATGCAAACAAACCACGGAGATGACTAGCCTACAAATTGAAAAATGAGAAAGAGAAAAAATGGATAAGTAAATTGCAAGACAAAGATGGAACTTTATGTTACCAAACTGAGGAAAAAAAGAATGTTATCCAGGACTTTATACCAAATTATATGATGATGATGAGGAACATCCAGAAGAGAAAATATTACAATATTTAGAAAAAGCTAACTTACCTAACTTACCAGAAGCAATAAAATCTATGCTGAATGAGAGGATAACAGTGACAGAACTAGCAGAAGCAATTAAAAAACAAAACAACAACAAAACACCTGGCCCAGATGGGCTACTGGCAGCAATATATAAAGAGCTTCAAGATACTGTGGGCCAATCATTATTAGAGATATACAATGCAGTTCTATCTGAAACGAAGATACCACCATCATGGGTGGAAGCTAATATTACTTTGATATCAAAAGAGGATTCAGATTTAATGCAAATCAAGAACAATATCCTTACTATTCACCTTAATAGTAGCAGAAAGACTGAAGAGATTTTTGAAGGAATTTATGCACCCTGACCAAAATGGCTTCCTACCCAAAAGGCAGATAAGAAGTAATATGACATTGGAATACTATGAAGCACATAGTGAAAAGCAATCGGCATTGTTGTTTCTAGATGACCAAAAGGCATTTGACAATGTGAACTGGCAATTCATGTTATACTGAGTAAGACATATGGATTTTGGAGATAAATATGTTCAAGGCAATATATACAAATCAGAAAGCCAAAGTGATTGTGAATGGCGAGGTAACTGAAAATTTTTCAATACAAAAAGGTACAAGGCAAGGCTGTCCATTATCTCCATTGTTATTTATCTTAATACTGGAAATACTAACCAGGAATATCAGGCAAGATGAGCAAATCAAAGGAATAGAAATAAAAAACTACAAGCTTTTGCAAATAATTTAGCTTTCATCTTAGAGGAACCATTAAAATCAGTCCCGAGATTTATAAAGAAATTAGAGAAATATAGAGAGGTTGCTGGATTAAAACTAAATAAGGAAAACACCAAAATGATAGTTTAAAACCTTGCAAATAAACAGAGGGATGAATTAATAAGGAAAATGGATATACAGATAGGGAAAAAAGTGAAATATTTAGGAATCTATCTAACAGCAAAATGTACAACAATATAAAATCAATGCATCAAATTAAGCTGGATATGGAGGGATGGAAAAGCTTGCAACTCTCTATGATGGATAGAATAGCCACAATAAAGATGAACATACTGCTGAAGATACTTTTCTTATTCCAAACAATACCAATAAAACTAGAGAAAAAATATTTTGATGAGTTGAATAAAATAATGTTAAAATTCATTTGGCAGGGGAAGAAACTGAGAATAAAACTGAAACTACGGCAAGAGTCAAAAGGGAAAGGAGGTTTTGGTCTGCCAGACTGGGAACTATATTACCAAGCAGCTCCACTCACATGGGTAAAAGAGTGGATAACTTTGAGGTATAGAAGATTATTATTATTGGAGGGTCATGACCTTCAACTAGGGTGGCATGCATTTCTCTGGTACTGGAGAAATATGGCACATCTATATTTCCAAAGACATTATGTAAGAAATGCACTGCTATCAGTGTGGGACAAAATTAAACAACAAAACTATAGGGAAATACCAGTCTGGCTCTTCACCTTAGAAGTATTGATACATCCAAATCTTATAAATATGGAAAAATGGTTTCTTATAAAGATATATTAAATGAGAATGGTGAATTGAAAACCAGATTAGAACTAAAAAAACAATGGGTGGAACTAGTCATACCTGCAGATACAGTCATGTTATGTGAAAGATGTGAAAACATGGGGCTTTTATAGAGAACTAACAATATTGGACAAGATATTAGTGGGGACTGATGACAAAGGATAAGGATACTATACAATTATTTACTAAATTATAAAATGGAAGAAGAATAAGTTAAAGAGACGATGATAGTATGGGCCAAAAACTTTGGATATAATATAGATTTGAATAAATGGCAAAAGCTCTGGGATAGGAATCAGAAATTGACAATGGCCACATCATTAAGGAAAATCTCTATAAAATGTTCTATAGGTGGCATCTGACCCCAGCAAGATTGGCTAAAATGTTCAACAATATGTCCCCAAACTGTTGGAATTGTAAATAAATACCTGGCACATATTACCACATGCATACCATGTCTTGCATAAAGGCAAGGAAATTTTGGACACAAATCCATATGTGGTTAGAAAAAATGATCAAACAACATATAGATTTTAAACCAGAATTGTTTTTATTAGGCATTATATCAGATCGCTATGACAAAGGGACAATATATCTAATATTACATATCTTGACCACAGTAAGAATTGCATATGCACAGCAGTAGAAGAACAAAACACCCCTTCAGAGGATGAGACGATAAGAAAGATACTAGACTGTGAGGAATTGGACAGATTAACACTAAAAATAAAAGATGAAGGAGATACAGAATACCATTTAATATGAAATAGATTCTATCAATGGTTAGAAACACAAGGTAGAAGTTGGAATGCAAAAGAAGCAGGTTAGGTGGACATGGAAAGAGATATT
>JANHFM010004930.1:253029-267950 GCA_032468115.1 Grayia smithii | reverse complement strand
ATAGACCAGCAAAAATTACCATAAAAATATCTTTCTTTAAAATCCTGACCAAAAACACAAAAAGGGTTATTTTTTTTCCCCTGCCCCAGACTTTTCAGGGTTATTTTTTTTTTTTTTCAAAATCGCACGTCACAGACAAATTGTGATTGTCGTATTTTTTACATCAGCAGCTTCCTGCTTCCCAGATGCAAAAAAAGGAAAAGGAAAGGAAGAAAAACAAACAGAAAAAAAGAAAGAGACAGTAAGGGAGAGGTGGGGGAAAGGGATGAGGCAGAGGGAACACCTCCACCTGGTTTTTCCTTCCCTCTGAACTCTTCCCACATAACCCAACCCCCCTTCAGAAAACCCCATCTCCCAAATGTACATTCACTAACTCCCTGCTCACAGTTTCTTTCCCTGCTCTGGACTGCGAGTGGAAAACCACGATGCATAGTATATTGGGGTTTAAGTATAAAGTTAATTACAAAGTTGCCTCCTTACTGGAAACTCCTTTCAATTCTTCCATAACCTTCGATGATAATCTGGATTCAAATTTTTTTTAAAAAAAAAACCCTTTCAAAAAGAAAGACTGGCTGGGGTGATGGTGAAGGAGGTGGTGGGAGATACCATTTATAGAACTGCATGAGGTATGTATTGGCAAAGAAATACTGAGAAGAGGTGTGGGAATAATAATCAGTTTCTCTCCCCCCCCCCCTACATGAATAGGTCTATAATGTGAAAAAAAATCTGCTTCTTATCCACAGTCATTAAGTGCCCCATGTGGATGGAGGAAGGAACTTTGAGCACTGTGCCTTAAGAAGCAACATCTTTACTACAGATTGCAAAGGATTTTGCTTCTCCCATAGAGGTGGGATGGTGTACAAAAGAGGTGGGAGAGATACTGTGTTCCTTGCACTGAACTCTGGGTAAAATGTGAGCATGGCATGACAGGGAAGAATGATACCTGAGGTGGCAAAGTATCAAAGTATGAAGTGTCATGGGAGGGATTCACACCCTGAGATCTTCACATCACATTAAGGATAAGTTATGACCTAGGCAGCAGCCTATGTACCCTCCTACCCCAGCTGACATAAAATGGGGGACAGTGCCCTCTATAGGTAAATGGGCACATAGGAATATAGTCAGAGGCCTTTCTCCATTAGCAGCTTTCTTGCATATATAAATCTCTAGTACAAAGGTGGGAAAAAGCAAATTCTACTTTTCTCTATTCAAACACCTTATGCAAAAGCTATTTCAGCTCCCCTTAGGAGGTGGTGTTATGTATGTGCTGGTGATGGAGAGAAGAGAGAGTTTTAAATGAGGACTACAATCAAGATCCTAAAAACACATTTACAGGTAGTTCTTGACTTATGGCCATTCATTTAGTGACCATTTAATGTTACAATAGTGTTGAAAAAAGTGACTTATGACAGTCCCTGGTCTTATAATCACTGCTGCCAGTATGCCTGCTGTCATGTAAGCACAATTTTGGTTCTTGGCAACTAACATGCATTTGTGATGGTTGCAGTACCCCAGGATCGTGTAACTGCCATATGGGATCTTTCCAACTGATTTGCCATAAGCAAAGCCAATGCGGGAAGTCAGATTTGCTTAACAGCTGAATGATTCAGGTAATGACAACAGCAAAAAGGTCATAAAATCAGGTGTGACTTGCTTGATGACTACATCACTTAGCGACAAGTTTCAGTCCCAATGGTGGTCTTAAGTCGAGGACTATCTGTGCCATTTTAAAAGCTTAAGGGGGTGCAAAATGCATTCATTCCTCACAGCTGACGAGGTGAAGTTGGCCAGGCTGAAGAGGTTTACTTTGGCTATAATGACTTAGTCTTACCAATCAAATAATCCCTGTGAAAAAGGGGCTCTTGCTTCTTCCTTGTAAGATACAACCAAATGAAGCTGGTTGTTTCACAAATGATGCTATTACTTGATCATATTCCAAAGGTGTCGACTGAAACTATAAAGTCTGAATTAATCTAGTGTTGTAAATTCTAGCTGAAGTGATAATCTCTGCTAGCTCATTCACAAACCACTGCTATTTCACAATAATGCTATCTAACAAGCCACTATCGTAGAAATGTCAACCAGATCATCATCCAAAGTCTCATGGTCTCAAAAGATGAAAAATCATTTTCTTAATTTTTCTTAATACCTCAGGCTTGGCTTTCTATTTTAAGAAAAGAAAGCAAGAGCCTAGTTTCTCTAATTATTTAAGGGAATGCAGAATTTTAGCCAGCTCACTTCAGTCTGCTAGGCAAGAAAAATGAGGGGTTCATAACTATGCTGGGCGCTATGCTGAAATCACAGAAATGTTTCTAATTGGACAGGCCATCTCATTCCTTTCAGAGCCTCATAGGGACAACCAAACACATCAACTAAAGTAGTATAATAATTAGCCCAAGTCAAATAAACTAAAACAAATAGCTGACATTTGTCTTCCCCCTACGCTGCCTTCCATTTTAGACTTTGGCAGGAGGCTCTGCATGTAAGTAGAGCAAACTTGAGCAAAGTGCAGATGGGGCTTACACTTTGTATACATAGGATATCTGTGCACAGTTGAAAGAACTATACTTATTAAATATATATGCTCTAGATGAAATCAAGCAGGAGGTTCTGCACAAGCTCACTGAAATGAATGTGCAGTCCCACTCATTTCAGGTAGGGTCTAGAAGTTGTTCCTTTTCAGTTCAACTACATGTATTATATATACACACCTAAATATGTTCAGACTCCTTCATCCAAGGTAATACCATTTGTGACTATTTTCTCAGGACTATAAAGCCAGTCTTATATCTTGAAGTTCAGTATGTGTGGGAAATTCATAAGTGAGAGTACCAAAATACTATTTTATAGAGGCTGTACTATTTGGTATAAGGCAATGAGGAATTATTATCCTGCCCCCTCCTCCCTGATAACCAGGGACATCTTTACATGCTTTGTAGATTTCAAACATAAGATGTTCCAATTACACCTTTTCAAGGCAGAATTAGTTTCCAAGCTGGGTTATATATAAAATATTTACAGAATTACAAATGCTGAACAGACTGTTCACTTGATTGATGTGTGAAAGTGTGTCCTTGCTGGCAACTTACAGAGTATTATTAAGGCTTCTAGAAAGATGAGTGTCGAGAACTGACCTCAAGATGGGAGTAGCACTGAGACTTGAATGGTACTTCAGCTGCCCTGACATGATGAAGAAATATGAGAGACATTGATGAAGTGAGGCCAAATGACAAATGCGTTTGAGACAGAAACAAACAAGAATGGGGAAAATGAGGTAAGGCAAGAAGGAAAATGTCTGCAAACATACACAAACACATATGCCTACATTTAAGATATACCTCAACTCTGCCACAAATGCTTGGCAGAACAGTTTGAACCCAGAGAATAAGCAAGGCTCAGTACTTCTAGCTTTTAGGTATATTCAGCCGGGCACAGCAGGAATATAATATTTAGTATGGGAGAGAACAAACCTGTCTACAAACAGGGAATGTAAAACCAGCATGATAGAAGCAGAGACACACTGGTATGTGTGTATGAGATAGGGAACTTCTTTTTCAGAGAGAAGCAAATTTGTACTAGATATGTTTGTACCTCTTAAGAATATTAAAATACATACATAATTTGTTAGCTTAAAACCACAAGATTGGACATCCATACATCTGAGGTAATTAACCCTGCAGATTCCCTCATTTTCATTATTACAAGTAAAACATACACATTTAGACATGAGCCAATGGTGATAGCGTGTTAGGGACACATCTGGGGTCACCATAAACCAGAGTTTATCTTTCTCATATACCAGGAAGATGTTTATGTAGGAACACCACCAACAGTCAGAATAACATACTCATTGAGATAAAGAATACATGTGACCAGTTCTGGCCTCAGCGGGGTCTCCTGGCAGCACCACAATGCCTAAACTGTTTAGTTTAGTCTGCCTTGGCTCAATCTACAAGAAGTGAATCTACAACCTGCCTTTGGATGGCATTCATTTTACTTATGCTGTCCAAGTTTTTTTTAAAAATCTGTTAGGGCCACGGGCTGCCAAAAGGATGCTGCATCTATAGTACTATAGTACAGGGAGCAAACCAAACTCAGCTCAACCCCACAAGGAGGGTTGTAAGTGGCAAGACAGCCATAGTTTCTGCAGCCCTTTGCAGGCAGCCAATGTATATAGGTAGTCCTTGTTTAGCAACTGCCAGAGTTATGACAGTGATGAAAAAAGCTATGCAATTAATCCTTGCATTTATAACCTTTGCAGGTCTGTAAAGCAAAGGAAACTGATTTAAGATCGCAAACACAGTTGGTTTCACTTAACAACCACATCATTTAACAACCAAATTGCCAGGGATAAGTGAGGATTACCTGTAGTTCGTTTCTCTGTTATCAAAAGAAACGGCATTAACCTCCAGAGATGTATTTTTCTCTTTTAAAAAACTATGTGACAGAATTTTGGGTAAGTACTTGAAAGGCTGGCTGCTGAGGGAGAGTAGTAAGTCAAGAACTAGAGAATAATGTGTGTCTTTCGGTATGAGACTCTCCAGCTGGGATTCCTTGATATGTGGGGAGAGAAAGCAGGGAAGGAAAAAAGAACAAAGAGCCTGATCTGAGGCCAAAGAGCCAAATACACTGGAACAGTTTTTGGCAGGTAGTCTAGGGAAAAAGATCTTAAAAACCGTTATTCTAGGTCAAAATCACTTTTTATTTTTTATGTATTGCTTATTCTTATTCTAACCGAAAATAAGAAGAAATAGGAGACTTTCCAAACACTGTAAATAGTTTTGCAGAATGCTCAGTTTCAGGAATCTTGCTTTTCTGCCTCTCTCTCTGGAAGCAAATAGCCCTCACTTGGATGCCATGAGAATTTAGACAACTGGAATACAATGGCATAAAATTAAGGCCGAAGATAAGTTTATCGATTAAAAGGTGATCTGAAAAAGGATTTATTTGGGTTCTTCTCTACCATACTGTGGCTTCAACTCAATTAAATGGAATTTATGGATGCTGAATTTTAGAATCAACCCAGATGTTTGAGCCAATTAATAATTTCATTCTAAATTTCTTTGGAGAATATTTAGCAAAGTAGCTAGTTTTGATTGCAGAAAAAAGCAACAACTTTGAAAAATTCCTCAGAAAAAGGCATTCTTCATGCTTATTTGTGCAGGATTTTCTTGACCTAAATAACTGGGCACAGCACCCTGGAATACTCTAGAAATTTTCAAAATGCCATGTAAGAAGCACAATGGCCACAAATACACTGCTTCCAAAGGAAGATCCAGGAATATTTTGTACTGGCCACGTTTGTTGTAGGTGCCAACTTGGGACAAGCATTCCATCTTAAGTGAGCAAAAAGAAGTAATTTTTTAAGAAGAGGATTTCAAATGGCTGTTTTTTTTTCAGCCTGCCCTTATGCTGCTTTTTAGATCTTTTTTCAGCTGATCAGTCCAACTCTCTTTTATATTTATATTCATTTCTAACCTAACTCAATTAAAATTGTCTCAAACTCATTTTACAACTGAATTGACTATGTTTAATGCGTGTGTGTAATGTACATCTAAAGACCTCAACTTTCCCTCAAGCAACACTCAACTCTTTCAGATGCTACATTCATCACTGACCCAAGCAGGGTTTCACACATTCAATCATCCTAAGAACTACTGAATGTGTCAACTGATTCAGTAAAAACATTGTTTATATGATCACGTTCAAGTCAATAGCAGCTCATTCATAACAGAAAATCTTCAGTATGGAAGGCATATGCTAACAAACATGCTTGAGGCTTAGAAATTACATACCTTGCCAAGCATCTCAATTTCTGAAATGGTTAAGAACGGGTTGAGAATTCTAACCAGCTTTGTGTAGTGCAGATACATTAGTGAAAGCTGTACCTCTCCCTGAATGACATATGAATAAGGATAGAAAATTAGTTAGCCAGTAAACACCTTTTGACACGCTTCTGTGATATTTGGGATGTTTTATAAACTTTTTAGTTTGGAATAAATAAATAGATGGGGGGGGGGAGAATATAAAAAGATAAAAGAGTCGCTTGGGCTGAGTTCAATTCCTGATTACATGGATAATTCTGGATGTCTTTTTCCTTGTCAAAGTTTATTCAACATTCCAGTTAGAGAATACACATCTCAGAGATCTGATTTCAAGCCAAGTCCCTGAGATGCATAGAAAATTAAGGAGCTTTTTCGTTTCCTTTCTTTACAACAGTTGTATGCCTCCAGCCCAATCATGGGCAGCAGGTGGGTGTAGCACTGAAATACTATTGCAGTAATAACAGATTGATTTTTAAAATATAATTGGAAAATGGCTAAGTACAAAAAGACTCTGCCTGAAAAGCTGGTACAGCATATTGCTGTTTTAACAAGACTGTTTAACAAGACTACATAAAGTCCAAGGACAATGCAGGAGTTACAAGCGGGTGGGAGTCACAAACAGATACCTAATGTTCTATTTTATTTATTCAGTAAGTTTCAATTTCAGCTTTCAGATTTTGTGTAACTCTTTTCTGGCAAGAAAGCCAATTCCTACTACTCACATCTGCAGAAATTCCTAAAAGATTTCCTCTGGAAGAGCCACGGAAAGAAAGCATTGAAAAAAGTAAGGAACCTTATGGCCTTATAGGGAAGCATCCATATTTAATTCTGAATAAGAATGGGTCTTGCATAGTGGGAAAGCAGCAGATTAAGGCTGGGTTCACACATTATATGTTTTAACCATGATTTAATGAATAAATTAACTGAGTTCATAAAACATGTTAAACCATGAACTATGGCTTAAAAAAGATGGCCAAGTTTCATACAACATGCTAAGCTAAAATCAAGGAAAATCACACTGTATCTTAACATAACGTATGAAGCCAGCCTAAGAATAATGCAGTAGGCTAAGAGTAATGATTGTATGAAAAAAGTCTTATCAAGAAAAGGGGGAAGCTGCTTTGGATGGTTATACTAACACTGGGCACTATTTAAAAACTTACTAAATTGTGATGATCATAGCATAGGAGAGAGCTCTGGGCTCCTGAAGCAAAACAAGTACAGTACAGAGGCACCTACAGATCACAGCCAATTCCTCCTTCAAATACTGTGCTTCCCTTACTGAATACTCCTTCAAGGTAATTGTTTCCATGGTCTAACATTACCCAACTGCACCACCAAAAGTATATATAGCAGTCAAAATCTCCAACCTGGAACTAAGCAAAGGCTGTTCTTGTGAATAAGTGCTATATAAACCTCCGTGGATAAGTGCTATATAAACTTCTGTGGTGGAGCGCTTGCATGGCACCAGAGAAGTCCCACATTCAGTTCATAGCATCCCCAATCACCAGAATCTGACTTTCACTCTCTACATGAGGAAGCAGAAAACGATGTTTTCATGAAAAATGCAGCCCTACCTTTTGTGGAGGATTGCTAGAAACCCAAACAGTCAGATCACTTCATTTCACTGGTCTTCAGCCTCATGTTCTGCTTGATTCTCAGGCGCCATCGCCGGGGGAAATGGCCTGAAGCGTTGGGGACTGCTGAGCGCCCAAGGAGAGAATACTGAGCTACAAAGGACACTGCTCTGCTTCCATTTAAGGCAGAAACCTATGTCCATAAAGTGAGTCTTTGATTCAAGTCCAAAGAGTGTATTTTCCATCAAACCTTTAAGATATAGGATCAGGGCCTAGCAAAAGAATTTTAATGGCCATGTTGAAGCAAATCCAGTGATTTGGGTAGGATTTCCTTCTGGTTAGGAGTTCAGCCTAATTAACCTCTGTCTCTCACAGACACAGGAACAAACACAACACACATGCTCTCTCATACACACAAGCACACATACCTCATTTTATTGCACAGGGAAGATTAATGTAAGAGGGAACTGTTTACCATAGATTTGCAAGCCTGTTTCATGGGACCGATACAGATTTTAGAAGGGATGGGTAATATTAGAGAAGGGCAGAACAACGAGCGTTGCAGCAAGAAGGGGCAGTGTTAAGTGGTTTGAGTAAATTAGCTATTTTTCAGAAAAGCTGGATTAAGTATGAAGGAACTTAAGTTTCTAATAAGCCATGTGCATATTGTGTAGGTGTCCAGGGAATAGCATGTTATGACATAAGTAAAATAAGAAAACACCAGTCATTGAAATTAGCCAACCAGCCTATAAAGTTCCTCATCTTTGGATGCTTTTCAAATTGTTATTGCATGGATATGAGGCTTTGGGGATTGGTTCAGGCAAGTTTCTTCAGCCTCTACGCTGAACAAAAAAAGTTTTCTCCCTCAAAGAAATCCAAGATTAGCTCATATCTTCAAGGCAAAACTTCTGCATCTTCTGAAGATACATTATTTCAATGGACCCAGTTTTATTCCTTGGGGAAATAGCTGGTGGAACAACAACTGAGTATGGTGTTTCCTCTGCACTTTAAACATAAACATCTAACTCCCACATCAAAAAAAGCTGAATGCTGCTCTAAGAAAAATGGAATAATTAAGAAAAACCGCAAATGTGGGCTTATTTTGCATAATGTATTCTGTTTCTGCACCAGAGGTATGTATTCCACACACCACTGGAAATCCCAGTTAAGGTCTGTTCTGAGGTTTCATTGGGCTTCACAAGCTGTCTTCACTACCATACAAGTTAGAAACTTGTTTTTTTTTTTAAAGAAAAAAAACATGAGACTGTTAAGATCTGTATTCAACATCACATTTGATGACTGGGGAACAGGCATTGCCTTGAATATTATCCAGTATGACTGCTGGCATTTATGACCCCAGGACTCCCTTCAATTCAAGCCCAGCAATTACTTCCCCATTTAACCCCATGTCATTTAAAGATGATAAAAATAAACCAAAAATCAATCAAACAAAAAAGCAATTATGTTTTTCCAACCCAAATTTTTGTTTGTGTGATTTTTCTTTTTTGTGAACAGACCCGTACAAAGATTTTTCTTAATTAAAAAAAAGTATACATATTTATATAGATATATATATATATATGTATATATATATTTTCTGTATATTAGCTTAAATTGGAGCTGAGTTCTCCATGCGCCGGCCTCTGAACCTTCAGATGGTACATCCAACATGCACCCAACCCATCATGTAACATTTCCCACGGCGTCTTGAATGAGGTAAGAGGTAAAGGGTTTTTTTTCCAACGGAAACCATGTGACATAGAGAAAGAACAAGAGAAGGGGGGAATAAAAATATACCCCTCTCCTGAATAACATTATATTACAGTTGCAGAAAAAGAAAAAAGTCTGGCTATTAAGTTGATGAGAAATGGATCTATCACAGATAAAGCAGTTTAGGAGAGATAGAGAAGTCTGATCTATTAACAGTGTTAAGTGCCAAAATACTTGCATTAAGGTGATCACAGTCTGTCTTGCATTAAAGGTGAAAAAGACAGGAAGAAAGCGGGAAGCTGGTCGGTTGTTATCTTGTTTTTGTTTTTCTTTAGAAATACCTCCTCCAAGGGCGAATCTTTAGAGTGGGAATTCATAACTGGAGGTTCCATGTCAAATATGGCCCTAGGTACCAATTGCTCCACCTTCCCCAAGCATCAGCCAAGAGGCAAAAATACAGGATTAAAGGCAGGGCTGGTGGCTATTGAAATGGGGTTGTTAGGCCTGGTCGATCACAATTTACCCTATTCCCCTTCTCCAAATGATGTTCCCATAGAGCTAACTGCTGGCCAGAGGTTCTATTTTTCAACAACCAGTTACAACCACATAAGCACAACACTAAATAATGAAGGGGGGTGGGGGGAAGCTGAAATCAAATGGAAACAATATCTAACTTGAAAAACTTGAGGCGTTTTTCTCTTGCCAGCTTGGCCAATTCAGTTTTACAAATGTGAGTAGCCTGCCTCCAAGTTCCCAACTGGATCACCTCTGATACAGTTCATGCAACCTGAGGCTTAGGGCATTGCTCTGCCCATGACAGTTCAAGTTAGGCAGAATGACCCTCCTTTTGTGCAAGGAAGTGCATTTGAATATTATTTCATTGATCTAGCATCCCTCCGAAAGGGAAAATTAGACTTAATCAGGCCAGGATAACCTTTCCAACAGGCCTTATAAGAGAAACAAACTTTGCCTTTTCTTCCCATGTGCACAGATACAACTGGGAGTACAAAAGAGCCTGTAATTTAGAAGTGCAGGGGACATGGAATGCTGTAGGAGAAAGAGAAGTTATTATGCAGAGCCCACAACGTCTTAATACAGAAAGGCTGTACAATCCTGGGTTGGAAAGGGTGTGCCATGTCCCCATGAATTTCACTGTCTTCATGTTTTCTGTATTGCTAAGTGCCATGCCCCCCAACCCAAAATAAGAAAGAATTGAAACCTAACTTTGATTCTCTCGGAGCATTGAAGGGTTAGGATTTCTCCTCGTTTCTTCCCCAGAGAGAAGGGCGTTGAAGGGAGGGTGCAGCAGGGCAGCGAGAATACTAGTGCAGAAAGAAGTGTACCGCCACGTGGCGTGGGAAAGCGTGTGCAAAGAATTAGCAAGGGCTGTTTCAAAGCCCAGTGGGAACATTGCATGCAGCCTTTCAGCTGGGAGGGGGCAGCAGGTGCGGGTGGGAATCTGTTAAATCCACCCACCTTGCTGAATATGGAGGTAGATTGGCTGAAGCTTTGGGGAGGGAAGAGGACATCAGGGCAAGGAGGAAGGCTGATGAATATACCTCTCAACACTGGAATGCAAAGCAGGCACCTCTTAAGAGGCAAGCCCTGCAGTGCCATTCAAAGCAATATAAAATAGATCTTTTTTTATATATAATTCAGTCACCTGTTTCCCATTAAGGGAGGAGCTGAGGGGAAGGATTTTTATCTCACTCAAAGTGCATTTGTCCTTCACATGTGGACCTTCAGCCTCAATTTATGTTTATCCTTTTTTTTTTGCCAAAACGTCTGTGGCCTTCCTCCTCCCACCTGCCCCTAATTATTTCACAGGATTTCTCTTTTCCTCTCTCTCTCTCTCTCTCTCTCTCTGTTTCATTTCTTTCTTTTACAAAAAAAAGTGCATTTTCGATTTTAGCCTCCCAGGGAGGATAACTAAATGCTAAAGTTCTTAAAGAAAAACAACAACAACCAAACACACTCTGACGTTTCCTGGGACTGTTATGTGCAAAAGAATATATATATATATTTATATGTATATATATTTATATATATTGGTAATCAAGTCCGTTTAAACGAGAGAGGTTTGATCAGGGCTCAAGAGGTGCCAATTGCTTCCAGTGTTGTGGGGAGGTGGGGGGCAGAAAACTTTTCTTTAAAGAAGGGGAGAAAGGCAAAGCATTTTGGAGGGGGGGGGAGAGAATAATATATGGATTGTTTTTCTCTTTTTTATGTTAAAGTTTAAGACAGACATTTCACCCTGGAAAGATGACTTTGGACAACAGGGGACATAACAAGGGGGCAGGTGGGAATTATATTGTCCACTTATTATTATTATTTTTTTAAAAAAATCTGCCTAGATAAAGAATGTGTTGGCTACTGCACATGTCTACCTCATAACCCAGATTTTGTATAGCTTTGACATTTTTCATGGCCCACCCCCTACCAAGGATGCCCTTGCTTCCCCTATCCAGGGGACTCATTGATGCTGACGTGCAATATTTAGAAAAACAAAACGAAAAAAAAATGAAAAGAAAAAAAATGAAAACAACAAAACAGAACAAAACAATGAAAATCTGTTGTGTCCGAGGTGATGAGGTGAGGGCCTTGTGACCCAAGTCCAGACATCGCCCCAGTCCCAAATTGCCCCATGTCCCCATTTCGCCCACGCCACCCTGTTTGCCCCCTCCCTCCATCCCTCCTCACACCCTAAACTTCCTGATCCTCAAAGACCTCGAGGAAGAGTGGGGGGAAGAGCTCCGTGGGGCATTCCACCTTCATGTGCAGGAAGCGGCTGGCATGGCAAGCCCCAATCATGCGTAGGTCAGTCACCTTCATGAGGAGCTTGGGCCAGAAGTGGGGAATGTTGTGTTTGCGATAATTGATGTAGTGTTCAAATGCCAGCAGATAGGTCTCTTGGCATTTTTCAATCTTATCAACGCAAATTAGCCCACTGCGATCTGCAAAATAAATGGAAAAGAAGACACATGTTAGGCAGGCTGAAGCTGCATGTGTAAATTTGTCCCTCTGCAATTAGCCAAGTTCCCCCAATCCGAAGTTACCTTTCTGACTCACTAAATCTACCAAATCTTCATTGCTCAGATTAGAATTAACTCTGTGTCCTCCATATGGGCAAAGCACAGCACCTGAAGTTCAGCTCCTTAGTTTTTCTGTTCCCCTACCCCCATAAAAGATAGCATCCACAAATGTGCTTGCAGGAAGAGACAAAGACTTTGTGAGACAGGATTAGATCTTTGTCAAAGTCTGTAGAAACTGCCCTGACTGGCTATTTTAGGCCCAAAGGATTAAAGTTGCCTATTCCTACTCTAGTGTTTTAGATATACAGTTTTTCTATGTGTATAAAGAGACTCCAGAGATTAAAAGTGGCCTTTGCTCACAACTATCTTATAATGATCTTCAGAAAGAGAATGCAGGTAGCCCTCACTTAATAACTATTATTGGGAGTGCACCTCTGTCACTAAGCATCACTTGATAGAATTGCTTATTGACAGTCCTAATAAAACACGAGAATGACTTTTCACTCTGAATCACTTAATTCTATCTTCAAGATGTCCCTCAAATTAAAGCTTCCTTTTCTCCCTGGTTTCTCAGTGCAACCTTCTTACCTGAACATAATGACGCAGTCCAGTTAATAACATTCAACTTGAATTCAATTTTTCAACACATCCAAAGGCCACTTTAACTAATCCTACAACTGACTGACTGAAGCCATTAAATTAATCCTCTTCTTCATTATTTAATATCCCTTTAATCCTCAAACCATTCACTAGCCAGGTACGGCACCCCTAATTCCACAAATGTGACACATACTGTAGCTGGAGATTTGTTATATATATCACACACACACACACCTATAAATACAAACCTATTGATGGTCATGGTCTCACTTAGGCTTTTTGATAAATCCGAAGTTGCACGTAGCCCATCCTTGACCTCAGGGAAAGGTTGCAGCTAAGATGCTAGCCCACAAGCAGCCAAAAGTTGAGGCTCTACCTTCTCGCAAAGTACAACTTTAATCTGAATTCTTACAAAGCTATTGATAATTAACAGGGATAATACTGAGCTATATGCAGCCTTAGTCTGATTCACTTATGTTTGAATAATGCCAATCACATAAGGGGCACACTAAGAGCATAATCCATCCTGCAGGCCTACCTGAGGACATGAGCAGCACAGCCTGGAGTAGTGCCACTTCAGTGTCATCCAGGCTGAAGGCAGAGAGGGATTTTCCCAGATCAAAGATGGCATCTGATACTACACCCAAGCCACCGTTCTTCAGCTGCTCCCGCTTGACGGCCATTTCACCACTGAGCGTCAGGGTTTCGCTTTCAGGGTCATAACGCACAGCTGCCCGCAGTGACATAATCTCCATGCAGCAGCCCTTCAAAAGGATGATCTGGTCCTCACAAGGCAGCTAAAGGCAGAGAGAAGCATGATCATCTTGGCTCCAGCATACATGGCTTTCTAGGATAGTCCCCACTGGAACAAAACAAGATCTTACCCCAGCTCCCAGAGAATGAAGGTATTTTTTTTGCTTTCCAGGGGAGAAAATTGGTGCAAGGCCTTAATATATAGAGACAAGGAGTGGCTGTGCTATCAGTAGTGGGCCCCAGAAATAGAAAGGGTACACATTTCCCCAGGTCAAAGTAGCAGGAAATCAAGAGCCAGAAGTTAGTTTGTGGTAGGAAATGTGATGCTTCTTTTGAAAGTCACTTATTTGCAGGAAATATTCTTCTTTTAGCAGCTGGCTCTGTTCACCAGGAAGCTAATTGAAATTTGCTGCCCTCAGCTAGTTAGAAATGCTCCCAGGATGGCTATCAGACCATCTATGAACAACAAGTTACTGCATGATAATTCTACAATTTTCAGCCTGAGACAATGTTCCTTCTCGTCTGCATTTGTGACCAAATCCCTGGTTTTCAATTTTGGCTTATTTATCCAGCCTGAACATTTTGAAGACATAATAAGATAGTTTGTGGTAATTAATTCACCCAATCTAAAACCATCATGTATGAAATATTGAAGAGGATACTTTACACGGTTAACATTAATGCTGTATAATATAATAACTGAATTTTCACAGCACATTAGAATAAAGTAAAATGATGTTGATAGTTAAGAGTGTTCTGAAATCCTGCCTTTGTCTTAGCATGCTATAAAAACCCACCCACTCAATTTCCCTAAATTAAATAGAACTAGAAGAAGAAAACAGAAAACTATTTTCTGAAAATATGATGAAGGAAGCCCAACTATTTTCATTAGTTAAGGGAAGGACTCAGTGTAGATTTACCTGACGTTCTCCATTTGTTCAACCCACACCCTTATCATCTCCAGGCTAAACTACTGCAACACAGGTAGTCCTCATTAATCAGTAGCTGTACAAATTTATGATGATGTTGAATGAAGGGACTTTCAACTGGTTCTGAAGTTCTTGAAGTTCCGAATACTTCAGAACTTCCACATCACGTGAACAAAATTTAGCCAACTCAGTCTTACTTGTGTTTAATCTTTTGGCAACCTACATACCAACCATGTGGCTCTGTTCCCTGCTCCCATGCCTGCCATGCTGTATGCCTCTACCATAACAGCCACAGTGTTCTTCCACATTGGTGCACCCAGGCCCTTTTTTGCATAATCTCCATTTGCGGGACACATAAAAGAAGGCCCAAGTTACACCAGTGGAGAAAGAATTTTTTTTTCTAGGTGCAGCCTTCTTTCACAACCTGGGATTCTTGTGCAAAACAATGCAGTGGGGAAGGCACAATGGAGCCCTGGGTGGGGGGGGGGGGGAGAA
>JANHFM010004930.1:242966-253019 GCA_032468115.1 Grayia smithii | reverse complement strand
CCCGAGACAGAGAAGAGTCAGCTGCACTAGGGTGAAACAAGGAAGTATAAAAGTAGATTCTGGTCTGATAAACAATCTGCATGGTGTAGTGGTATTGGGTAGGGCTGGACAACAGTGGCAGCTTCAGCAGTGGGTAGATAGGTGGCAAAAAGTGCAGAAATGGAGGGAAGCTAGGCAAATGGGGGGAGTTAAACAGGAGGCTAGCTCTTACTTAACCGCGGTACAGAACTGGGAAGGAATGGCTTGGATCAGGCTGGGTCCTCAACTAACGACTGGTGGAATTTAGTTAACAACAGCAATCATTAGTTAACAACAGCAAACATCAATCTGCAGATTGATTGCAGAGATTTCCGTCATTAAGGAATGCATTCATGTGATGTCATGCTTTAAAATTGCATTGCTTAGCGATGGACATTCTGGTCCCAATTACTGTAGTTAATGGAGAACTATCTTTAGACCTTGGCTGAGGCTGCCTTTGAAGGCTACTCAGGAACTGCCATAAGTGCAAAACATTGTGGACCCTTGGTTTGTGGCTGGCAAGCATAGGCTACAGCAGTGATTTTGTGGCATGTAAGTTTCCAGGTACTGTTCAAAGTGCTGGTTTTAAATTGTAAAGCCATTTATGCTTTGGCTTCCTGATGTTTTCAGAATCATCTCCCTTCAGGCTGAAGGTTGGGAGGAGACTGAAGGCAGTGACTCCCCACTGCAGCTCTATGACTTTAGAACCTCCCTTCCTCTCCTATCCCTCTGGTTTATCGTCTATCTACTACGCCTTCTTGATGGCATTTAGATGTGGTAAAATGGTATCATTCCAGAAAATCTTTCAGTTATAATGGCCGCCACTGGGACTGGGTGACTGTGCATGTTATTTAATTTGTCTCATCTATTATATTTATTGTTCTTTTGATGTAAACTGATGGTATGGAATAAATGGTACAGAGGAACTGGAATACTAATACCAACATAATCATTTATCCACCTTGGGAATGAACAGAAGGCTTAGGCCCCCTCTTCTCCCAAACGCCTCTCTACTTTCAATGCTTTCTGGAGTTCCTATTTGTCCAATCTGCTGCTTTGGTGTAATATTTTTTTCTTTTAGTTAAGGATTTCTCCTGTACAAAATGATTCCAGTCAAGCAGGAATCGCAAACTGAATGTGACAACATCATAATATGCTCAGTTAACTAGGCCATATGATTGTATCACTGAAAGCAAATCTGCTATAGCAGAAGAATCTCCTTGGTTGGTTAAGTTTAACGCAGTAATTTCAGTTTAACAAAACTAAGCAGTCTACTTAGGGTGCAACTCATTCTAAGTAACAAGAGCTATTCTTTTTGTAGTGATTTATGAGCCATTCCATAAAAGATCATGGAAAATGTGGAACATCATTTGACACTGTGATAGAAATATTTATTAAATTTTCATTTTCCTTTAATTTAAATCGCCCTTTAATCTTGCAGACATAGGATGAACTGATAATTTTTAGATTATTTTAGATTATTTTTAAATTTTAACTGCTAAATTCTAACTTGCTATTATTATTGCCCCTTTTAATTTTTAATTTTTATATTGTCTTGTAAGTCGTTTGTCGGTCCATACTTGTTTTTATATTCTTTATGCTTTATGTTTTATTGTGAGCCGTCCTGAGTCCTTCGGAAGAAGGGCGGCATATAAATTAGAATAAAATAAATAAAATAATATTTGACACTCATCTGCATAATTCCCTATCGTCTTCTGTGTATGTAAAGAGCTGGTATATGACTAAAGTAGGGCTGGTGGGACAAACTTCCTAAGACTAAAATCTTTCAGACCAGGACTTGATAGGAAGAGAGATGGCATGTGAAGATACTGATGATGTGAGCATACAAATATTCCTCAATTTATAATCATAAATTGCCCATTATGGTTATAAGTTATGATGGTCCTGAAGTGAGTAATCAAGTGACCAGACCTGATTTTACAATCTTTTTTTTTTTTTGGCAGTGGTCATTAAGTAAATGTGGTAGTCATTACGTGAACCCATTGTTCACTCTGGGGCATTGTTGTTGAAAAAAATGGTTTTCTACAAAAACATAAATTATGGTCACATAAACATGGGACATTGCAAAAGTCTGTAAATGGGGGCTGGTTACTAAACATCCAAAATATGATCATGTGATTGCATGGTGGTGGTGGCAGCTGTTGTAACTTCAGAACCAGATAGTAAGTACCTTTGGGGAAGGGGCCTCCATAGTAACTTTGAAATGTCATTAAGCGACCAATCATAAATTGAGGACTGCATATATATAGTATTCCTATGTTTTCTGAACACCCAACCAAAAATGGTTTTAATTATGATAAAACAAGAATGGAAGGAGAAATTCTCTGGAAATTCAAAATTTCACAACCAAATAATCAAATTCCCCTGTTCTCTCTTTGCTCACTATCCTTTGCTTACCTCTGAAAACATGGGCAGTTTTTTGGCAAAATCCACCACACGGGTGATGGCAGGGGTAATGATCTTCGTAAACTCACTGAATGCCTCCAGGTCTACTTTGTCTCCATCAGGCATGGAGGCCATTGGTGACTGACCAATATCTTCAGGCTATGATGGGAGAAAGAAGCAGTATTAAACGTCTGCAGAGAACTTAACTCAGGAGACCCTATACAACAGGAAATTTATCATCCAGTCCTAATATTGGAAATATAACTCTTATCTGCCGATAACTTTTCCTTCTCTCAACTTCTTTACAAGGTGATCTCTTTAGGTTACATATTCTTTCTACAATTAGTATCAAAATAATACTACGCTATTAAAATATTTTAATAAACATTATAATTATTATTTGAACGGATTTTATTTTAAAATCTTGAAAATTATTAAAAGCAATTTAAAAGACCAGTTTTAGCAGATATTACTCTACTGATACACTGTGCAAATGTAAGAGTTACATTGCTGAAAATACAAGTTTCGGTCCCTTCAGGCTGGGAAGGTCAGAACCCATGGTTCTACTCCAATGCACTAGTTTGAGAATGACTCCCGTCATCTGCCTTTGGCTGTTCTGGATCTGAGTGCTTTTGAAGAAGCAACATCAGCCTGCTTGGAGAACTTTCACCTGCTTTCCAATGAAAATGTGGGAAGCTTTCCACACTTCATTTCCCAGCCATCTGGCATACTTGGGAAGACCCTGTTCAAACCATGTGCTGATAAAGCCCAGAAGTCTCCACCTCTTAGATTTAAATTTCTATCTTATACACAAGCAGTTTAAGAATAGGGCCTGATTAGTTTCGTCATATGAACTGAATAGTAATGCTTTCTGGTGCCTTTTAGACTAAATTTCGGGATCACTTCCTCTGTTCAGTAAGGAATTGCTGCATACTATAAAGGCTGCGGGAACAGACAGAGCAATCTTAACCCATGACCCCCTCAGTCTGCTGGCCTATTTCCTCTCCCCACCCCCAAGCCTCACTTTCTATGACCTCCATGTCCTGACCTGCCCTGACATTAACTGATTATGGCCAGCAGAGGGCACCCCGAGCCAGCAATTCCTGCTCTGCTTAGAAATAGGGGAGGAGAGAGGGGTGGCATTGAGGGGTTTCCATTCCATCTGTCCTTGATCAGAGCTGAGAGGTCACAGCTGTGTCCATTTGCTCAAGCAAATTAACCCTTCAAAGGTACCTCTGCAGCACTGGATCTGCTAAATCGGTATATTCTAACCTTGACAACTTTTAAGATGTGTAGATTTTAACTTCCAGAATTATCCAGCCAGTAGGTGGCTGGGGAATTCTGGGAATTGAAGACCATACACTTAAAGTTTTCCATGGCTGATAAATACTATGCTAAATTATGGCACTGAAAGCAATCTTAATAAAACATGGCTGAATTCTCAGCTTTATCATCAGGTTTGCGCTGAGTCTGAGCTTAGTATAATTGTTAACATTCAAGATGGATTACAATTTTCCCACATTAATCGCCCAGCAAGAGATTTGTACATTTTCAAAAGCAAAAGTGCAAATAATGTTAAATGCATAAAATATTGGGTGTTTGTTTTTTTTCAAGGGCTGGGCATATGCTTTTATCACCTGTACTGAAATAAAATAAGTTTATATTTTAGCCAGGCAATTTATCTACGAGCATGAATGAGATTTTAAAAATTATACTCTATATTTCTAGTCTGAAATCTATTCAAATTCAAATTAATAATAAATGGAATGAGAAAAAGCTTAAGAGAGACACCATACCGCTAAATGACTCAGTTTTTAAAAGATGCTCACAATTTGGAATAATCTATAGCATTTTATTAAAGGGTACATGATTAAATTCATGGAGTTTTAGCACAGAACGTAAGATTTTTTAGGTGCAAAATGGTATTTTTTTTAATGGTACAAAGCTCCGCTTTTGCCTAATTCATAGTAGCTTTCTTACTTTTCCACATAAATGGAGAGCTGCAGAAGAGCTAGCACAGGGGTATCAAACTCAATTTCATTGAGGGCCACATCAGGATGGTGTTTAATTGCCGGGGTAGGCATGACCAGGCATGGCCAGCTGGATGTCACTCATGTCGGGAGCGCCTGTGGAGGTCAGAGTGCTCTGCCAGCAAAAACTGGCTCCCGAACTCTGTTTTCAGTTGCCACGGCCTCCTGCAACCCTCTGCCAGCGAAAATGGAGCTCCATTTTCAATGGCAGAAGCATCGCGGGCCAGTCCTTTGCTGTTTCCAGGGTGGCCCCGCGGGCAAGATCTAAGTACCCTGTGGGCCAGATCCGGACCTCAGGCCTTGAATTTGACATCCCTCACCAAGCATCTTAATTAGTTAAGCGGAATGTAAATATACTTTGTCCAGATTCATAATTCTAAGTACACAAACTCTAACTCTGCATTTGCTTCTTTTTCCAATGGTTAAGAAAGAGAACACAAAGAAAAACAACTTCCGATGCTCAGTTGACTCTGCAATGATTGGTATAGTGTTCCTCAACAATGGCAACTTGAAGTCAGCTCCCAGGACTTCACCAACCAGCATTCTGGGGGTTGAAATCCGCACATCTTCAAGTTGCCAAGAATGAGAAACATGTAAGTCTAACAGCAGCACAAAACAGAGACGTGTCAAATTGCATATATATTTTTGGTAACTACTTGATGCCCAGTAAATTATGCATATATTCACTTATTCTGCTGGACTTACTTTTAATCTATCAGATCCTGGGGAAAGCCTGGAGTAAAGAGATCTACAGAAAGACATAGACTTTCAAAAGAAAAATAGGGGCAGAAAATATTATAGGCAGTTCTTGCTTAATGACTCTAATTGGGACTGAAAACTGTGGCTAAATAAAGTGGTTGTTAAGTGAAACGTCATGTGACTGCACTGCTTTGTAGTGCAGTTCTAACAGTCCCAGTTGTTGTTGTTAGGTGAATCACCTGTGATTGTTTAGAGACATCACACAATTGCAACTTGCGACCTCTTGCTGGCTTCCTCATTGACCTTTGCGGGTCTAAAGCTGGCTGGGAAGGTCACAAATGGCAATCATGTGAACTTGCACAATGCTGCAACTATTCTAAATGCCTGAATTGTGATTATGTGACTGCAGGGACCATGAGACAGTCCATAAGTCACTTTTCTAGTGCAATTGTAATTCCAAACAGTCGCTAAATGAATTATTGTTAAGGAAGGACTATACACGATCCAAAATAAAGAAAGAAAAGAAATTTGTAAAATTGTGTATTGTGTCAATTCTGACAAACAAAACTGGGTACCCTATTTGCCAGTGTAATTTACCAGGAATTTCCGCTTCTGTTTCCAATGGCTGCCTTGGGCGTTGGTACTGCAGTGTGCATCCGTAGCGATGCGTATCAGCTCCCATTCCTCTGGGGTTGGCTCTGGCCGGTGCTGAAGGGATTTCATCATTTCCTCTTTGCGCCGTCTCTCCCGGTTCTCTTCAATCAGCTTCCGTTTGGCTACTCTCTTCGAGTCATCCAGCACCACTAGGAGGGTGGTGAAGAATGAAGAGGTATGAGAGGAGGGGGGACTTCACATAGAGCCAATCAGAATTCTGCAACCATTTTGGCCAATTCCAAGGTGCCAAAGGGAATTACGAATAGCCATCTGATAGGACGGCTTAATTAAAACCTTAGGGAATACTAGGACAGCTCTCATGCTATTCCAAGGATTCAAAATGTAGGGATTCAGAGATGATCCCTATGTAATTTTACACACCAAATAATTATTTCCCTCTTTTGATCCTTCAACGTGCGTCCATTCTTGGGCACATTTCTTCTCCTCTGCTCCCTGTAACCACTCCCATCCCCATCTTCCCAACTCCCCCCCTAGTTCTCCATAGTGGGCGCAATGCCCTTACAGTCCATGGCCATGCCAACAGCAATGCACTTCTTGAATCGACAAAGTTGACACTGGTTGCGGGTGATCTTATCGATGACACAGGAACCATCATATTTGCAGGAGTATGTTGGATGCAGATTTTTCTGAATGGTCCGTCGGAAAAAGCCCTGTGAAAGAGAACACAGTGAAACCCAGGCAGTTCTGAGAAAGCAGAGCAGGTATTCTTTGATTCTCTAACCGTCCACATTTCACTCTCCCCAACCACTGAGCTTCTATATTCTATCAAAGAGGACACAGCTCTGTTGTACGTAATGCTATTGACCTTTCTAACTAAACAGACCTTTTTTCTGCTATAACTATCAGTGACAGGCCTGTAATCATAGAGATGACTGGGGTAAAAAGATATCATTTTAGTATTTGGAACAGTAGGTTGCTATCAATGTGAATCCGTGGATTTCAAATGGTATGTGTTTCTATGGTTCTAACTCAAGATATAGTCACCTAGACATATTCTACTACTGTGGTTTCTTAGGATTGAATATAGGACAGTTTACCAGGAAACTATTCTTTTTTTACTGGATGTTCTAGAGTTTTCATTTTATTTCACTGAGCCTTCTGAGATAAAGTTTCCAAAGGTTCACATCTGCGAGCTAGTACTTTTTCTTCCCCATTACCATTACCAACCCTTAAATTTTTCTTAAGCCTACTATTAGCTTTTAAACTTTTTCAACCCAAGACTAATTCCACACTTCAACCCAGAGCTGGCTGGCATTTTGCCACAATTGAGTGATTTATGATGCCACTTGAATTTTCTGCCCAAGGCACTGTGTCTGCCTACAGTTTGTTTGTTTTCTATTTAAGCCTGTGTTTCTTTTACCTTTTGACTGTTTTTTTTTAAAGGTAAATAAAAAGAAAGCAAAGGTAATGCTTTTTAGCCATATGTCAAGTGCAACCTATTTGTGAAACAGCATCAAACAGCTGGATATATAAGGGCACTATCTTTTTTGCCTTTCTGTGCAAGAAAATGGATTTTAAGTGTTTTAATTATGAGCTGGTCAGAGTCATGTATATAAGGAGGGAGTCTATAAATTTACTAACTTACTAACTTAACTTATTCCTCACAGAGGTTGCTGCAAAATGGGAAGGTCAGTCCTATCTAGAAGGTTCTAGCTACCAGAAGTAACATCTTGTCAGACCATGTGAAACATATGATGTTCATAATGTATAAATAAAGGCAAAAAAAGAAAAGAAAAAAGGCAATTTGCATTAGGATGGCTCTTGAAGCAAATAAAAGGGGTGGGAGGAAGAATGGACTAATAACTAAGAGGGAAATATACTCAGTGTGTATTCCAAGATATATTTATGATTGTTACAAACTTTATATTTCTATGTTAAATTTGGCACTGAAACCAGGTTTTATGACAGTGTTTTAAATGTCAACTCATCTTTTCCCCATCCCCATTCAAGGAAAGGTAAACATAACTTTGCAGTAATCTAAAGTACTACAAGAAATTGTAAGGAATTCTTAAAGTCCACTGTATAAAATGTCTCCATTTCAGGCATGCAACCAATTGTTTGTGTGTGTGCTTAACATTATCTTGCCTCTCTGTATACAAAGTAATTATTTTTCAAATTGAGCAATTACAAAAGGAAAATCTATTTTTTTCTGCTGCACTGTGTCTTTGAACTGTGTTTGAACTAAACCCCCATAGTCCAGAACCAATAGGGAGTTGACTGGGGGGGGGGGGGAGGAATTATTGAATGAGGCCAAGATTTTAAGATTTCATTCCTCTTATTATAACATCCACTGCACTTTACATTAAATAAAAACACTGCTGAATTTAAAAGCATGCAAAAAAGCATTTTCATATGCTAACTACACAATGTCGAAGTAATAGCATTAAAAAATATTAATAATAAGCACCTAGAACAGGGGTGTCAAACTCAATTTCATTGAGGACCTCATTAGGGTTGTGTTTGACCTCGGGGGGCCGGGGTGGGCATGGCCAGCTTGACATTACTTGTGTCGGGAGTGTCTGTGGTGGCCTGAGTGCTTTGCCAGAGAAAATGGTCTACCGAGCTCCGTTTTCGGCTGTGATGGCCTCCTGCAACCCTCTGCCAGTGAAAACAGAACTCAGAAGGGCCGCCTGCAACCCTTGCAAGCTCCATTTTTGCTGGTGGAGGCACTGCAGGCCGATCCTTCACTGTTTCCAGAGTAGACCTGTAGGCCAGATCTAAGCACCCCATGGGCCGGATCTGGCCCATGGGCCTTAGGTTTGACACCCCTGACCTAGAAAATCCACATGCTATACCCGGGAATCTACAGAGCTGAATTCCAAGTCATATTGCTGCTGAGTCCAGAAATAGATCCCTAGAAGAGAAGGAGATGGCTATCTCAAGAGATGGATTGCAAGAGGCCACCACTAAATGACACATTGCAACCCCTAAGTCAGTCAGCAGAGATGGCTGGGGAATTCTGGGAGTTGAAGTCCACACATCTTCCAGTGGCCAAGGTTGAGAAACACTGACTTAAGTGAAAGTGTAGTGAATTACTACAATTTAGTTAATTGCAGGAAAATTTTTGTGGAGTGATTCCCCTACAATATACCTGACTGTAGAATGTCCCTTACACAGGTAATCCTTGGCTTACTGCAGTTCATTTAGTGACTGTTCGAAGTTACAACGGCACTGTAAAAAGTGACTTATGACCATTTTTCACACTGACAACCCTTGTAGCATCCCCATGGTCACGTGATTTATACTTGGATGCTTGACAACTGGTTCACATTTATGATGGTCGCAGCGACCCAGGGTCACATTATCCCCTTTGGTGACTTTCTGACAAGCAAAGTCAACTGGGAAGCCAGATTCACTTAACAACCATGCTGCTAATTTAACAACCACAGTGGTTCACTTAACAACTATGGCAAGAAAGATCATAAAATGGAGCAAAACTCACTTAACCAATTCTTCACTTAGCAACACAAATTCTGGGCTCAATTGTGGTTGTAAGTCAAGGACTACCTGTATGTTCTGCTGCAGGGTCCAACACTGATCCTAAAGCAGTATAGGCTCTTATTAAGTTAATTCTCTCCTCCCTTTGAAAAAAAACCTGTTTATTTTGTCTGCAGAAATCTGTTTACAGTGTTGTACAATCTTTTGTCAACCACACATTCCAAATTTCTTTACTGCTAATCATTGCTAATTAGTTAAATCACATAATTTCTTCTTCCTTTCATTTTGGGCATTTAATATTGATTGTAAATACCATAAATTCTCCCAGATAATATGTTTAAATATTTTTGGTGTCCTCTAATAATGCTAATTATACATAATCATAACTGAAGCATGGTAGCCAGAGCAATGAATTTGGACCAGGAAGATATAGGTTCAAAAATATAACATTATAGATGCCTATGGAGATTCTTATCATCCAGGTCAGAGGTCACCAATGGTGGTCCGCGAGAAAATTTTGGTGATCCTCAGTGGACCTGGGTGGAGGAGGTGCTCCAGGATGACCAATGGGCCAATCCTGTAACTAGAGCTCTGGAACATGGGACTGGCCAGGCACCTCATAGTAGGGCTGGAAATCTCTGTTGTAGAGGATGGTATTTATTTATTTATTTATTTTTATTTTGTTTGATTTGTATGTCGCCCTTCTCCTGAAGGACTCAGGGCGACGAACAGTAGAAAGTATAAAATAGTTAAAATCCAATTAAAACAATTTAAAATTTAAAATAAA
>JANHFM010004930.1:208453-222031 GCA_032468115.1 Grayia smithii | reverse complement strand
CCTTACTGCCCCCCCCCCAAAAGACACACATTTGTTTACATGAGGATATTTACAGTTAAATGGAATGGAAACCCTCAGTGATGTGAGCTCCCATCTATAATAAAAATGATCCAGCCCCAATGCAGGTTATGCGGCGGAAAGAACCAGGACTTGCACATCTGTCTCATAGGTATTTCTACAGAAATATATATCCAGCCGAATGTAGGCTTAATGCTTGAATTACAGCAGCAGGATATGCAAAAGGAAAAATATATATTAAAAAAAAATTAAAGCTGTTTGTCAGGGAAGCAGCCCCAAAACATAACACGCTGGCAGGGTGTACGTGCACTCTTTGAGCAAACATTACATATCAGCATGTACACAATGCAGCTTCTAAAAAAAGACTATCGTGACTGCAAAGTTGAGGGGGAAGGCAAGACTGGTACAACCAGACTGATACCCCTCCCCATTTCTAAAGCACCCAACAGGATGTCCTCTCATCCACGTAAAGCTTATAGGCACGGCTTGTACCAGGAGTTCCTGGAACCAGTGCCAGACTATGCTCTCTCTCTCCCTCTCTCTCCCTCCCTCTCTCTCTCCCTCCCTCTCTCTCTCTCTCTGCTGTTCCTCACAACGGCTTGCATGACGATGTTTGGCCCTCTGCCAGCAAGGGAGGCCAGGACGGCACCTGAGGACAGTATGTGCCAGCAGCAGAACACGAAAGAAAGGCACAGAGATTCTTCCTTATAGCTTTTGGGATTTCCCCAGAGAGATCGGAGAGGAGAAGTGGAAGAGCAGGGAATGCAATAAATAGTTTTGATCTGGGCAGCAGATTCTAGGGAAGGAAAAGAGACAGAATAGCCCTGTGAAATAGCCCAGGGGTAGGAAGGGAAGAAAGACTTGAAAGAGATTCCAATTTGAAATATTTGTGTACTAGAACTGAGACAGTGAGCTTTGGTTGCCAAGTTCAAATCTTCCCTGAATGTAAAATTCAATAAGAAGTTTGAGTCATCACCATCTCTTAGATTTAGAGTTGTTCTATATGGATACTATGGGATGGATAAGGCAACCCTGTGTGCCATCCTGCATATTGTGAAGAGAAAAATAAGGTTTTTTTTAATAAATACAGCAGATAAATATATATGCAGCAACTTCCTCTCCCACCACCACCACATACATGTCCATCTTTACAACCAGCATCCCAACTAGAATCTTCTATCAAACAAGACCAAAACTTGTTCCCTCATTGCATGATGAGCTATTGTGGAAAACTGGATATTCAACCCATATACAGTCACTTATTGGGATGGGATGCTACAGAAATCAAATAAATAAATAAAGCAACAATTGCTCACATAATGGCTGTGAAGAGAATACCCTATGTGGAAATAGTTCTTTTTATGGTGGCCAAACTCATTTTAATAAAATGTTAACCATTCCCCCCGCCCCATCTCTCTTTATGAAAGAAGGATACACAACTCAAGAACATTGGCCCTCTCAGATTGGCAAAACCAGAGAAGAATAGAGCATGTTATCTCAAACTTGTAATTAAATCTTATTCCTCAATGTTTGTGTGTACTAGTTAATTAATCAATGAGCTAACTGCTCAAAACCTAAATAACTCAGGGCAAGTTATGCCAACATATGAAAAATATCACCAATCAGAAGAGCAAAATCCCAAAACCAAACCCATAACCATTCTGACAAAAAAAACCTGGAACATAATAAAGTATCTCCACAATCATCTTATTCCCAAGACCTGGAAAAACAACCACGTCTTCAATAATTTCCTGAAGCACTTATGGATGAGATTCCATAGTCCATAAAATTCCACATGAATTTTGAGGACAGAGGGCAAAATGTCCAACAAAGTAAGTGTAATTCTTGGGTTGTGTAACATGACATTGTTTAATTGACAGGACTCATAAGTGTACCCACCCTGTTACATGGAATTGGACATGCAAGGACAACTGGACACAAGCTGTGCATCAAATTGTTAGGCCCTAAGACATGGAATGGCTTTAAAGGTGATAACTAGCACCTTGAATTGAAAATGGAAGCCAACTGCCAACCAGTGCAGTTCACAAAGCAGAAGGGCATAACATGACACCTCCATGCCCTTGCTGCCACATTCTGGACCAATGGTAGTTTTGGAATGGTCCTTAAGGGTAGCTCAATAAATAGCATGATACAATGATACAATCATGAAGTGGCTAGTCTCAAGGCCCTCCAGGGCCAGTAAAAGCTATAAAAGTATCTGTGTGAAGGCCTGCTTTGCCACAGTTTTGGACCAGGAGCTGAGAATCCAAGAAGAAAGCCAAATTGTGCACAAATTTCATATGAAGAGCTGCAACCCTACTGAGAATCAGCAATGGAATCCCTCTAGATGCAGTAGGCCAAACAGACATAGTTCCTTTGTCGTGTAAGAATTGAATCTGAATCCTGTACATGTCTTCCTTTCCAGACATTTATAGCTTCCAGACAGTGGATTAGGATTTTGATGCATTGCTTGGATGGACAGGTGTCAAGATTATTGGCTATCATTCACATATTAATGATATTGATCCCAAATTGGTAGATGACTTCAGTTTTATGTAGATACTACACAGAAGGGGAGAAAAGTGTCAAACTCTGCAGCATCTTGCAACTGAGGGGCCATGGGTGTGATCTCACCCCACTTACCAATACCAACTGAGGTCAGTCAAAAAGAAAGGAGGAAAATTGCTGCAAAATTGTGCCTCCCATCCCTAAACCCTAAGGCCAGTTCAAAAGGATTGAACAATTGATAATACTGGAAGCCACTAAGAGAGTAAGAAGCATGAAAATAGATACATTACACCCATCCTAGCTTTGACCCAGGGCATTAACTATACTAAATAATCCTTCTAGGGTCCTTTTGAACTAGAGACCAATACCGTCTCCACCATGTTACCAAGAAAGGGAAGATTAGAGACTAGAAGATAAGATTCAAGTCTGTTTTCCTGAGGACAGAATGCACCTATCTCCTTCAAGTTTGAGGGGATCACTTCCTCAAAGAAACTAACATCACCACATAACTTCAATCATAGGTGATCTCTTGGGTGGCTTTAGCTATCCAGGTGAGATCTGGATCTAACAAATAGGTGGGTGAACAAAAAGGCTAAAGAACCCTATCCAGGTTCTTCGGGATCACAGAATCAAAGCTGCTTCAAATAGCAGTAAAATGTCTTGTCAAGTGAATTATGTCCAATCAAAGTCCAACTGTTTGCAAATCGACCAAGTAACAAGAATATTCCCCACAGCAGCTCTGCATATAGTCCTGTAGCGACAATCTCCCTAAGCACGAATGCTGGGTAAACATTTGGCCACTTTTATCATTATAATGTAATATTTAATACAGGCTCTTAATCATGCTTGATGAATTTCCACCTTTCTTCCACAGCACATCAGGCATTTCTTCTTGCACTTCATTTGATGGAACTCCTCAGAAAATCAAGGCACGCCCAGCAGAAAAAGAGAGACCTCAAAAGGGCAATCTAGTCTGAGTCTCCAGCTGCATGTCCATTCTGGGTTGCAACTAGAGCCTCAGTTGAACTGTCCACCACAGATCCAGAAGAGGATCCCCCAACTTTTTTGTATTTTCTACAAACGTATACTGTCATGTGCAATAAGTGAGTAACTATTTACACACCCTCTAACTTACATTTATCAGAGAAGGTAGGAATCTGGGAACAATACTATAAGCATTCCAGAATGGAAAGCTCATTTTGCAATCAGCGTTCAAAATCCCTCCCTTTGCTTCCTAACTTAAGTTTCTCAACAGAATACATAGAGAAAAATGCTTGCTAAATCACCATTTGTCTGGAACTTCTCTATTAAGGTTCTGCCTCTTGACTATCTGAAGAATGCATTTTATTGATCATATCAGCCCCATCTAATTTCATCTCAAGAACAAGGATCCAAGGGAAATTTAAGCCCCAGTAATCCTCATTTGAAAATTAAGCAGAGGTCAAGTTCCTGATGCTAATCTGAACAGAGGGCAAAGAGATTTGTTGGTGGAATTTTAGGGGAAGGCTGCTGAATGTAAACACGCATCAGGGAAAATCTGAACAAATCCAAATCCTTGGATTCTCCCAACTCTTGTAAAATCACACATTTTGGGAAGAGGTCAATACCAGTTTTTTGCAGCAGGTGGCAGTATGGCTTACTCATATTAGCTCCGCCCAGAATATGATTGGAGAAAAGTGTATCCTAATCAGTATAATCACTAACATTACTAAACATTTTATTCATTTATTCATTGACATTTCACCTAGCTACGTTTTATCAAGTCCATATTCAGAACCACAAAGGTGAAAAGGGCATCTCTCATGATGGCTGGCTTTGCATACAGCATGCAAATCAGTCAGTGGAAAGTCAGTGAAAGGTTCAACTATTGCCAATTGTGAAAGGGAGGGAGGGAAAAGAGGAAAACAGAGAGAGAGAGAGAGAGACAGTGAGAGAGGAGAGAGAGAAGAGAGAGGAAAGAGGAGAGAGAGAGAAATTATTTGGTATTATTTTCTGTCCTCCAGCTCATATGCATCATAGACATACCTTAGGCTATATCTATCTCAGGATATTTATAAATGGGCTGTATGAACAAAAATGATTGCCTCCAATCTCTTTAGCTATATCATACAGTTAATTTCTGTCCTTCATACAAGAGCATGAGAAAAGAGCTTCTCTGAAACAGGAAGTACTGTATCCTATTACTACATTCCTGGGTCAATTAATCATGGTGGCTTTAGGCAAGTGTCTCACCTGTCTTTTAGCCAAGCCCAACCTTCAAAACTTTCCGGGTGTGATGGCTGTTGAAGTTGGGTATTTCTGAATGATGTCTGATTAGATGAGTTGGAGGCTAGAGTAACCTGCTCATATGGACAAGGTAAGCTGAAAGACATTAATACAGGAGGCTCTGATTCCATCACTTCCCAATGAATACCCTGAAAGAAGTCATTTACAAGTTGGACTTGCCAATGATCTGTTCCTTGAATTGAGTTACCTCATTCCTCTAATTGTAAAGGCCAGAGTTGGTTGGGAGAACGAGACCGGCTAACTTCAGATATGTCACCTTGAGCTCCTTACACAAAGAGGGGATTACCTGTATGATCAAAAGAAATATTAATATATATTTCATTGTGATGAATTTGGGCAAAAATGGGCGGCCCCAGAGAATGGGGCAAGATTTCTACAGACTAGAGGATGAGGTATTGGCAGGCATCAACCCAACTTTGAAGTCAACCATTGCTGGATTCCTTATGCCTAGTGTTGTTATTAAGTAGAGCCCTTAGTGCTCTATGAGTTTGTTCATTTGCATTTCTGTTGGTTATTAAGATTGTGAATGCATGTTCTTTTAGAGTCTGAGACAATATTAATGCTTTGTGCTTATACGTGTCTGGCATGCCAACTTTACCATTGAGGAAAACATTGGTATTGCCCTTTTTCAGATCACTGTCACTAGTTACACAGTGCAGGGTTGCATGATTGCTATTCAAATCTATTCCACATGACCTTTATCTGCAGGTCTCAATTTCTTCTGGCATGATGTTGTCTAATTAGATGCCCCCCCCCCCCGAATAAGTTATGGAACAGGGGTGCCATCTAGTGGTCAGGTGTGTTCATCACCAGAAACTAACCACATACAGACAGATATATTTTGAGGAGGGAGGGGAAGTGCCTGAAGAAAAAAAAGCATTTTATAGGTTACCACTCACAAGATGAGGTCTCTCTTCCTGCTGCTGGAAAGCTCTTAAGCTCATAAATGAACACTGGTTTCAAAAACTAAAGCACGGAGATATAGCTAGCCTGAAATATAATTAAAAAATTAGATTATGGTATCCTTCAGCATCAACCCATATGCACACAACAAAATACATTCTCTACTCAAATGTTCGTGTACAAAGAAACTGGGAGACCATGAATTCTAGTTCTGTCAGGTGGATGCCCTTGGGCCAGACACAGGAAGGAGGGAATAACAAACCAAACTGGAGAGCCAGTTTGATCTAGTGCAGAGCTGAGTTTTTTATGGCTCCTGGGCCACATCTGGCCCTTTGGCTTTCCCTGTCCGATCCATCCATCCATTGAGGTGAACTGGAACTTAGAAAATAACTTGTGGAAGGGCAAGAAGAGAAAGTACTTTTCTGTGCCACTTGCCCCTTGGCTGGCTCAGCCTGAGATCATAGTGATGGTAGCCATCATGTAAAGGGATCTGGGCTCAGCCACCAACCTCCGCCTTCTTGAAGTGCAGCCTTGTGGGCGAGTGAGTGGAACACAGCCCTCCACAACAGTTCCCATTCCTCCTATGGCCCTTGGGAACACTAATTGCCCATCCCGGTTAACCACCTTTAATGGTTAAGGCACCAAGCTAGAAATCAGGAAACTGTTCTAGTTCTTTCTTAAATGTGAAAGTCATCTGGATGATTTTGGGTCAGTCACTGTTTCTCACCCAACCCTTTCTCACAGGGTTATTGTAGTATTGAAAATATGAGAAGAGGAAGGAATAAGACTGCTGACTCTGAAAATCGAATATGAGGGATGAAAAAAAACTTTTTAAAAGGCATATATAAATCTACAATATAAATCAGGTTTGCCACCAACAAAAAACCCTATCGAAAGAATTACAGACTATTGCAACTGCAACCATCAGTTGAAGTCACATTTCCCAGCCAGGATGGGCACAAAGTTAAAAAACAGATAAATGAAAATTTGGTTACCTTTTGCACGTGTCTTTCAAGGTAAATCTCTTTTTAAAAAATCATCAACAATGCAATCTTATATATAGGAGTGTTTAAATTCAGGGAAGCCGAAAATAATGCTGCTAATTTTAATCATACATACATAAATAAAATACTTGGAATCCATGTGGTGCTTTCCCTACATTGTTATAGTACACTTAAAAGTTGATAATAACTATGCTAGTATCAATTTCTTCCTGCTGTAATAACAAGCATGAAAGCTTAGTAAAGTATACTGTATATAGCAGGGAACTCATGGCAAAATTTGAACAGTGAAGTTCCCATTTCTGCTTCCATCATTTGGAAACAAGAGAAGAAACTCAGTTACTGGCGCATTAAGTTTTGGTTGTGACCTAAATTGGAGATGGGGGAGACAGAAATTACCCCATTCAAGCCTGCTTTGGAAATACCGTTCTATCATCCAACACATGGAATCACATGGTCTTCTTGGAGATGGCTCCTAGGTTCTGGGCTTCCTTGCCATGACAGACCTGGTTACCTTTATCCTTACAGATCTACATCAGTCAATACAGGTATTTTAATTTTAATTTGGAAAGGACCATATGTTGATCTCTAAATATGAGGCAATTGAGGTTTGTTTTTTTTTTAAAAAACAAATTACTTTTATATGGTTTTTAAAACTTTTATCTTATTGTTGTATGTCATAAATTATATTAAATTTACATTGTTGAAAGTTGCCTTCAGCCCCATTTGGTGAAGAAATAGAATACAAATCTCACAAACGAATTGTACCATGGTCTGAACAATCCTTTCTTCTAGGGTTCTCCAAGTTTCTTGCTAGCCCCCAACTAACAGTGAAAAAACTCAAAAATCTGCAAATAAGTCCATTTCTATATAATTTTTTTGTACAGTTCTAACCCCAATTAACTTTCTTGTACCTTTATAGAGGGTTTATAGCCTGCAGCAATTTACTCACATTCTGTGTTTCCATCAGATTCTTTTCAGTCTTCTTTTTTCCAACCTTAGCTTGATTTCTCCATTTAGCTCTACAGTATTGGATTTATCCTCCTGAGTGAGTCTAGGCAGTCCCAGTACAAACTTCCAGCTGGGCAAAGAACAAATACTGAAAACCAAGACCGGCAGCAGTCTTGAAGCTGAACTACCAGCTACACTCCTATCAAGAACAGAGATGACAGACCCGGAAATTGCGTTTGCTCAATTAGAAGTATGATGTGTGTGTCTGGGGAGGGGACATACACCTTGAAGGACAGAAGGCACACATGGATTGAATTAAGTTACTCCTTAACTGTAAGTAACCCCCTAATTTAAGTTACTCCCTAAGTACCTTCCCTGTCCTTCCAATTCCCTGTCCTTCCAATTATTGCAAACAAGAGCAAAATAGCTTAATTCTGAAGAGATCTGCCAGTATTACATTGAAGGACCTTGAGTAAAGTCAGTATTTCCTCAGCCATTTATAAAAGCAGAAATTGTCTCTTTGTGAAGTGATCACTACGAGAAAATGGCAAAAAAACCAAAACAAAACCAGAAAGCAAAAAAATGTAAACTTTAGGGTTTGAGAGATGAGAGAATTGCAAAATAGTTTGGTCCCCCATCCTTGCTTAACTATCCTGGCTGCCAATACTTCATGCCAGCAAAGTCTGGGCAAACAGAGGCAGCAATACAACTGCCTGACAGACAGGCAGTCTCGGCAGCAAAAGACACCTGCTGCGTTGTGGGGCTCAAGAGGGTCCAGTCCCTGCCAGTGTCAGAGAATGGGTTCATTATCCTAACTATCCCCACCTCTACTTGGCACTTCCAGATGCCACAGACAGAGGGATAAACAGACCCAGCTTGCAGCCTGGCACACATGAAGACAAGCCCTTCTTAGGAGTGGAAGTAGACAAAATCACAGTTGTTCTGGCTAGCAGATAAATGGGACCAAGAACCACACAATTCTCTCCCTTTCTCACTCATACATATAGCCACACAAGCATAAGCAACATATGGTTTGAGTCAAAGAATACTGGTGAACTTGAATGATGCAATAAACTGAATCTGCATCTATGAGAATTACTACAACGCAGTGGACTCAAATACAATACAGAAATTTGCATCATATCTGACTCCCTATTTACATCAGGTTTCTCAAGGTATTATCTCCCCCACCACAATTTGCCAGACAGAATGGATATTGACCCTATAGTCCAATATATTTCACGAACATGTGGAAGAGCTGGTTTGTAGGAAATAAATATTTGCATTGATGTCATTTACTCAACTCTGTTTTTCAACATCTAGAACAGGGATGTCAAACTCACGGCAACACATCATCACGTGATGTATCGCAATGTTTTTCCCCTTTACTAAAACGGGGGTGGGCATGGCCAGTGTGTGACGCATCAAGCCTGCAGGCCGTGAGTTCGACACCCCTCATCTAGAAGAAACTTGCTAGAGGAAAATATTCTGAAGATTGCATTGATATGCAATCAACATGTGGATGACCCGCAAAATTGGGCTCAGATTGTTCTCAAAAACTAGTTTAGAAGAAACATGGATATAGAAACAGGACCACCAGACCAATGAAGATATATCCTTGATGGACTGCCATCTGTGGTCTGGTTTCTTTTAAACCTCAGTGATAATTAGAAATCTGCTCAGAAATCTGGAGTTGGTGGCCAGAAGTATTTTTTATAAGCTTATGCTGCTATGTCAGATGTGACTATATCATCACAGAATTGAACATGTTTCAGTTATTCATAGTAAAATCCAAGCTGGGTTATTGGTTTTATTAGGTAACTAGTTCAGGAAATTAGGTCAGTACAAAATGAAAAAGATTTCATAAATAATTTGGTCAAGTGGTCTGGGTATGTTTGCATCTATCTGCAATTTTATTTTACAGGAACTCTATCATTCTGCTGTATCATTCTGCAGTAATGATACAGGTAACTTATATGATCCAGAGAAAAGATAAAGCTACTTTACAGGGTCACAGACAAATGCCACATTTGTACTCCCAAATAGTCCCAATCATTTCTGAATAAAACAGCCTCTTGGATATTGGTGACTGGCTTACATGGAATCAATAAGGTTTATACTTACAGCAGTGATGAATACACTTTCAAGTTCATTTCATCTTTTAATTTTTAACACTTTAAATTATTTGGGTCCAAATAATTAAGGATTGACTACTTTCATCTAAAGTGCCTGCATTCTGAAGATACATTTATTTCTATGTGGAATAAATGGAAGTCATCATAGTAACAGATACTGTTCAAGAAAAAATATCTTTTTGATAGTGACCTCACATCCATAGCACAAGCTTCAGGCTCCTTGTCTGGATTCACTGGAAGGCTCTGAATACATGTATTTTCAGTAGCAATTTCATGACTTTTATTTCTGCACTGTTGGTCTTATTGGTAATTAATTTTTAAATTGATGTTATTTGTATTGCATTGTTATTATACAGTTGGCTGGATGTGCTTACAGGTAGCTATAGAAATTAAATAAATTCACAATAAAATTTTTAAATAGCTATTGTTTCTATATTTTTGCATTCATTTTCATGGAGAAGGGGTTTACATTGTTTGTTTTGAAGCAGGAATCCCTTAAACCTCGCTATCATGGACAACTCTCAGTCCTTCCATTCCCTTTTTAGGGAATATTAGTAAGATTAGGTGGAGGCCTAGTTGCATAGAGTTCTTGATAAAGCAGATTATTTGGACCCTTTTCAATCAACTTTCTGACTGGAATCAAGATAGGATTGACCTATGATGGAGTGAGATTTTGCTGGCCTTGCTAGAACTCTCAACCATCCTTGATAATCTTAATCATAGTGTCTCCTTGTGGACCATCTGGGGATTCTTATCCTCCCTCCATGAATGGTTCCAATTGATTTTAGGAGAGAAGAGGCGGAGTTGCTAGTTCTCTGTTGTGGAGTATTGTAGGGCTTGATCTTCCACCCCCTTTTCTCATATGATTTAATATCTACATGAAGCTGTGAGGAAGGTCATCTATCTGGTTGTTAATAATATCCAGCTGTAACCATCCCAGATAACACTGAAGATACAATTAGCTATCTACCTCTATGCCTGAAAGCCATTAGTATTTAGATAGGGAGAAATAGGCTAAGTTTTAACCCCAGCAAGATGGAGTGGTTATTGATCTATTCTAGAAGTTGATGTATCCTACCTAAAGAGCAAGTGCAGACCTTTGTACAATTTCATCTTGGTGCCCATTGTGGCTACTTCTGGATAGAAGCCTTTGTTGATGTACCTCATGTTTCAACTCTTGCAATCTGCTACACATGGAGCTGCCCTTAAAAGCTACTTGGAAGCTAAAAGCAATCCAGAATGCAGCAGCCTAATTAGAACAGGCATTTTACCCATTTAACGCCTCTATTGTGTTATCTGGGCTGCATCAGGGGTGAAATCCAGCAGGTTCTGACAGGTTCTGGAGAACCGGTAGCAGAAATTTTGAGTAGTTTGGAAAACTGGCAAATACCACCTCTGGCTGGCCCCAGGGTGGGGTGAAAATGGGGATTTTGCAGTATCCTTCCCCTGCCATGCCCACCAAGCCACGCCCACAAAACCGGTAGTGAAAAAAAATTGGATTTCACCCCTGGGCTGCATTAACCCTAAAGAAATCAAATAATTGGATTCACATCATCACACTGAAATTACCGGTATTAAAAGAAAAAATAAGGAAGGTTAACATTAATCTTAGTGCAGGTAGCTAACTAGATCTGTTCATTTATAATTGACCTGAGTGTTATGTGAACACAAGCACTGAGAAACTATAGTCTATCTTGCTCACACTATCCACAATTTATTTCCCAGGCTGAGTAACAAATGTGATTTGGGGAAAATGAAATGGAGATGAAGTGTACGTGACTGGGACAAGTTAATACATATCATTTGACTACTAGAATGTACTTGGCCAGCCCCTTTCTCTCTTTTGAATCTGTCAAATGTTTTTCCTAATTGTTTTTCAGGCTGAACCTCTTTTGCCATTCCCATATCCTTTTTGTCAAAAGCTCACCTTTTGTTGTTATTCTAAAAGTAAAATAAAATAGACAGAAATATATGAAAACAAACAAAACCTGCTGAAGTTTCTTAAGACTTCACATTCCTAACCTAATGCCAGATTTGCTATTCAGTTTCCTTTCTGGAAACAAATAAACAAAGACCGAGGATACTGCAGTGTGAATTGACAGCCTCTAGTTATAGCATTTGGAAATTACCTCACAAACTTAGTTGAAAATGAACTTCTCTATCAGTTCATGACAGACTGCAACCTCTGTGCATATTGCACATACCTGTAAACTTAGATATTTTTTTTCACATGCATAGCATTACCTGCCTCCCCAGACATTAATTTTTACATGGGAAAGGAGAATATTATCACTTCAGTTTACCAGATTGATTCTGCTACCACTTCAGAAAGCTAGAATTCAGGTACCACCTGGTTAGTAGTAACAACTGGTTACTAATCCAATGTATTTCACATAAACCCCTGTACCCTGAATTTTGATACGAAGTTCTTTGCAGGATTGATTATGTATATGATCACCTGTAGTTAATCCTTAATTGCTACAGCTAAATTTATAAGTCATATTCACAAAAGTTGTGATTTCCACCTATTGTTGGAGATTTGACTTTTAATGTATGCAAAACCATAAACCTGTTCTTTATAAAATCAGGATAGAGAGATTCTACATAAGAACTGTGTGCTAGGATAAGTTTTAATAAACATTTGCCTCTCAGTGATTGCAGTAAGAAGTGAAAATCCAGAAAATAGTAATAGAAGCCAATAATTACAGAAAAGATTATTCCAACATTCTTAAAAACACAACTTTTTAATGGAGATAAACTCACACATTAAGCTTCAATCTGTGAAGTGTCTAGCTAGAGAATATGCACACATAAGAATGGAGAAAAGACCTTACATGTTGCATAGATGTTGTCTTCTGAAAACATTACCTTGTCCTAATCCAGGACCTTTGTTGGAATCTCCAATAGCTACCTGTGGCAGTGTAGCACCCCAATTAAATCACAAATAAATTGTAAATTGCTGAACTCTGAAAGAGATCTTGGGTGATTTGGAGGTGTAGCATGGATCAGAAAGAGCTACTGACTTTACCCCTAATTACTCATCATACATATAAATAACATTTATATATAAATAACATTTGATCTCTGAATTTTAAAAAAATAACATCAACAGAAGAATAGAACATGTTGTGTCAAATTCAAGTTTTATATCCAGAAGTCATCAGGTTCTACTGTTTCCCCGAAAGTAAGACCTTCTTATATATTTTTTGAACCCCGAAATAAGGGCTTGGACTTATTTTCAAGGTTTATTATTTTGGGGCACGTGGAGCAAGATGGGGCTCCTCTTGCCATCTTACCTGATTTCCAGCTCTGTCTCCCCTAACCCTAACCAGAGGAAAATGGCGGGAACTGGCTGTGCATGCATTTAAATATGTTCAGGGGAGGGCTTATTTTTGGGAGAGGGCTTATTATCCAGGGAGATATTTGGGGAATTTATTTTTGGGGAAATACGTTATTTTAAGTTAAAAGAATCCAAAGATGACAGAGTTGAGGATTGTCTCTTTCCAATAACCTAAATCAGAGACAGGCAGCATGGTGCATGTAATTACCAGCAACCTATAGAAATTCTTCAGGTCATTTAGCAAACTCTCTAAACCAGGGGTGTAATCCAGCAGGTTCTAACAGGTTCTGGAGAACCGGTAGCGAAAATTTTGAGTAGTTCAGAGAACCAGCAAATGCCACTTCTGGCTGGCCCCAGAATGGGGTGGGAATGGAGATTTTGCAATATCCTTCCCCCAGGAGGGGAGGAAATGGAGATTTTGCAGTATCCTTCCCCT
>JANHFM010004930.1:176686-187143 GCA_032468115.1 Grayia smithii | reverse complement strand
ATAAGACGACCCCCCACTTATCTGAAGATTTTAATGGGTTAAAAAGTCGTCTTATACGCCGGAATTTACGGTATTTTCTGAATTAACCATTGCCACAAGTCACCCTCCCAGAGTCCTAAAGAGGATGCTTTATAGGAAGCCAACCATTTGTTTAATTATCAGAGAAACAATAAACAAAAGCAATGGAACCAAATGAAGAAAAATCCAGACTAGTTATTTACATTCTCTCCTGATAATAAAAGAGCCTCTAAAACCTAGTATTGTGGGCCTAGCTAAACTATCCATTTATTTTTTAAACCTATTTAATTCACATTCCCTTAACTGAGACATAATCTTAAAAATGCACATAGTGTTAGGGGAAATGGATATGGAAATTGGTTTGGGATTTGATGTCTTTTTTTTTTTTAACTGCAAACTAATACAGAATTTAACATTATCTCTTGTCCACAAATGTAATGAAACTGAAAAGTGGCAGATTCAACATCACTTCTCAGAGAGGATAAGCAGTTCAATACAAGTTGTCGTGTAATGCTACAATTAGAAGAGTGATGTTTCTAAGATTTATCCTCAGGGTTCCAGAACAATTATGTCATGCAGTTGAAAAGATAAGCCAAGGTACAGAATTCAGTTTCTTGAAAATATCACCACTCAATTTAAACATCAACCATGGGGTTTGATATTAAAGTCTTATTTTGTTCCTTTTTCCCCACCAGCTCTTTTTTTATATTTTAACTGATTAAGATTATGTAAAGTTTGAAAATTTGCAAGTTGTATGAACTTTGACTTACCTATTAAATTTTATTAAATAAAAATCCCAGCCTACAATCAATTTTGGATAGAGTATTTTTTTAATAGTTAGCTTGGCTTACATTGTTTTCCTCTTCTGTGTGTATTTTTAAAGTCAGTTTTCAACTCTTACACCGGAAAAATGTGCTTGAAAATCAACAACATGGGCAATGCTTACTGAAATACAGAACCCAAGGAAGCAATGAATAAAATTTTCAAGCCTGGCTCCAAAGCCTGCATAACTTCTCTGCCCTTTCCCATGACTTACAAAAAGCTGAGAACTCATCAGGAGAAAGGAAAAGAGAATCCATGCCAATCTGATGATTTATACAACTGAAGAAAAACAACTATATTTAAAGGAGTGTAAAATCCAGAGTGCATAGTTACAGAATCTTTACTTAAATATGGAACATACCCAGCCTAACATGCAGTTCAAGAACAATGCTGACAAACCAGAAAAAAGATTCAGAAGAGAGGTGACAAACTAGAAGAGCAGCTGCAAGTCCAGTGGCATCTTGAAGACCAAGACTGCTTGCACTCATGACATTAACACTCAGAAAAAGTGACAGATAACTGAAAGGGAATCAAATTGCATGTTCTCTTTGAGCACCAATTTAAGCACAAGTCACTTTCAAGCCTCACGTGCAAAAATGCCTCTACAGATTGCATCATACACTTTCCAGGAGAAGAACTCACATCATTAAATGTTAAGGCGGAAAGAGATCTTGATGCCAACTCCATCAGAGTAACACAAAGAAGTCTGATATGTTAATAGCATGAAGGAAATAGGTACCCTGGTGCTTTAAAGTTTCTGAAACCTTTTGTATATTTGTATTGCTGCATAAATATGACCTAAAATGTGATCTGTTCCGCATGTAAGTCCTGAAACCACATAAAGAGAATCCAACTAAACAAATGAGTCAAAAGTATTGTGCTTGTTTATTTATTCATTGAGGAAAATGATCCAATGCTACATATTTGTGTGTGGCAAAGGTCTGAGAGCAGCTAAAGTTCCTGGGAGCTCAGGTGATTTTCTCATCCAGATTTTCACTCCATGGAGAAGGACTAGAAAGGAAAAAAAGAACACCAAAGTAGGTTGGCTACTAAATACTGGAAAAAATGATGTTTTGGGATCATGGTTGAAAATATTTAGATGATGCACTACAGAATGAGTTGCACCTCCTAAGAACTGATAAAAATACACATTTGGCCAAAACATGTCATGATTGATCAGGATGGTTTTAAACTGAATAAAATAAAAGTTTAGCATTCTAAAAACCACTGCAGAAAAGTTGTTGAAAGGAAGTCTTTTAAAGAAAAATCAGAAGGAATATTGGTTCATACAGTTTATGGTCTTTCCTATCCATATATAAATGTTTAGGGTATAGAAAATTTGTAAGATGAGTTTGAATTACTACAATCTAGCAGGTATGTTTGTTTGTTTGTTAAATTTATATTGTACCAATCTCATGGATCAAGATGACTCTGGGTGGCTTATAATACAATAAACCTAGAAATATAAAAACAATTATAAATATAAAAAGATTATCTGGTAGCACAACTCTAATGAGTGGAATTTAGTAACTGAAGGACACTAGTTGTTCAAAAGGAAAAGAAAGGGAGGATAAAAAGAACTATGTTAAAAATATCCATTCTTTTTTAGAAATGTACATAAAAGAATTTGGCAATACTGAGAAAGCATTTGGATTAAATTAAGTGGAGGAATAAATAAAAGCAATATTGCTATTGGTGTCTGCTATCACCCTCCCAACCCAAGAGATGTGGATGATGCCTTCCAAAAGCAAATTGCAAATATTTTTCAAAAAGGCATGAAGTCATAGTGATGGGAGAATTTAATTACCTCAACATCTGCTGGGAGACAAATGTTTCCAAGTACAGCCCTTCCAGTAAATTCCTAACTCATTTTACTGACATCTTTCTCTTTTAGAGAATGGGAAAAAATATCAACAGTGTCTTATATATTAATTAATAAAGGACACAATTGAGAAATGGAAGTAACAAAAACACAGGGAGAGAATGACTGTGCAATACTAGTGTCCTTGATTCTAAAACGAAATAAAAACAAGCAAAGGTTAAACACTTAAATTGGACTTTTACAAAAAGGTTTTAACAAACCCAGTACAACGGTAAATTGGATCCATGAAAGGAGAAATTAAGAGGAAAAGGAGTTTATTAAAAAATAAATGGGAGGAAAGATGATTCAGCAAACTATAAATCAATTGGTCTGACATTAAATACTTGGAAAATTCTAGAATATATCATAAAAACCTCAATTTGTAAATCCCTTGGAGGGGAAATGAATTAAATTCAGAAATTCTAGGGTCATAATAGCTTGGGGTTATAGTCTGACTATGTTTGGAGCATATCAGGTTGGAGAAGGCTGTTTTAGACTGTAAATTCCTCAGGGCAAGGATCTGTTCTTCCATATTCTGAAACTATCTTTGTGCATCAGTGTCACTATACATTAAACAAACTCAAACTGCAGGAGCTGGAAACAAGCCAAACATTTGAAAGATTCTAATTTATTTAAAAGATGATTAAGCTTCACGTGAGGAGCTATAAGAGGACTATCTTTTATAGGCAATCCTCAGGCTAAGAATGTCTGATTTATGGACAACTCGTACTTACAAATGGGCTGCCTATTTCTAAATATGGCGGACAACATTCTCCTTCCTTGAGCTAATGAACTGCAGCAGCCACACAATGTTTTCATGAACTGCTGAATCTCCATGTTTTTAATATACAATCTGTTTTCAGCAGTTCAAGAAAACATGGCATAACTTCAGCGGTTTGTCAGCTCAAGGAAGGGGAATGCCATCTGCCATTTTTAGTAATAGGCAGCCTATTTATGAGTTCCGATCTTACATACAAATTTATGTTAAAGGCAGACTTCGGATTGGAACTGATTCTTAACTGGGATACCACCTGTACACCAAAATTTCCAAGACAAAGCTACAATGGATGGCCTAAGATCTGTGCCTTAACACAAGGAATTCAATTAGAACTCTTCCCAATTTTTCAGTTCTATACGCATCTTACTCAAATGACTTACCATTCCCACCCATTTCCCACTTCTCTTCCTTTAGCATCACATTTGTAGATTGATCTAAATTATCAGGCAGCACTTATCTGGATGAGAAGAAAAGGATAGCACATCAGATAACAGTGTTAATTGATTTGTGTGAGGATCCTGCCCTAGTTAGCTTAATGTGGAAAACTCTTTACAGTAGGTAAGGATAGTACAAGTCCATTACTCCCCCCCCCCAAAAAAAGGGGGGGGGCACACAAAAATATCTAGTCAGGATGTGTATGTGAGTAACAGGAAGAGAGTAGTGAGAATAGGTATAAATATATATTGGCTGGTCTTGCAGATGTGCTGGCAAACAATAGCATTTGCAAAAATGGATTACAGAATAACTGCATTTGCTAACATTTAAACATTTTATAATTTTTGAACTCTGGGTATGGCTTATAAAAGCATATTTACTTACTTTAAAATTTTATTTTATTCATTTATTTTCTATATGTTCAAAACACTATTGGTTTCAGTCTGAAAACAGTTCATTCCCCACCCATTCATTCTCGATCTGATCTCTTGTTTTATTACATATTTAAGTTCTCAATTCCCATTGCATTCAGTTAATTCTTATGCTTCTTTTGATATATCTTTTATTTGTATATGGACATAGGCAGAAGCAAGCTCTTATCCCTAATCACTTTCACTTCTTTCAATAAACAATCATTTCTCAGGAGATCGCCTATTAGAATAGAATAGAATAGAATAGAATAGAATAGAATAGAATAGAATAGAATAGAATAGAATAGAATTGAAGTTGGAAGGGACCGTAGAGGTCTTCTAATCCAATCCCCTGCTTAGGCAGGAAACCCTACACTACTTCAGACAAATAGTTTTCTAATCTCTTCTTTAAAACTTCCAGTGTTGGAGCATTTACAACTTCTGGAGGCAAGTTGTTCCACTGATTGTTCTAACTGTCAGGAAATTTCTCCTTAGTTTAAATTGCTCCTCTCCCTGATTAGTTTCCACCCATTTTTCTTGTTCTACCCTCAGGTGTTTTGGAGAATAGTTTGACTCCCTCTTCTTTGTGACAGCCCCTTAGATATTGGAACACTGCTATCATGTCACCCCTAGTCCTTCCTTTCATAAGACTAGACATATCCAGCTCCAGCAACTGTTCTTTATATGTTTTATCGAGTCCCCTAATCATCTTTGTTGCTCTTCTCACCACTCTTTCTAGAGTCTCAACATCTTTTTCACATTGTGGCGACCAAAATTGGATGCAGTATTCCAAGTGTGGCCTTACCAAGGCATTATAAAGTGGTATTAACACTTCACGTGATCTTGATTCTATCACTCTTCTTTATGCAGCCTAGAACTGCGTTGGCTTTTTTGGCAGCTGCAGCACACTGCTGGCTCATATTTAAGTGATTGTCCACTAGGACTTCAAGATCCCTCTCACAATCACCACTATTGAGTAGGGTACCACATATACTGTATACATATACTAGCCCATTTCCATTTCAATTCGTTTATTGTCTTGATGATATCATACATTTTTATTTGTTCTCTAATCCATTTAATCTTGAACTAGTTCAACAGTTATTGGAAGATAGGCATAAGCTTAAACAAATAGAACAGATTACCTCATAGAGTGGAGTTTTTTTCTCCTTTTCCCCTTGGAGGTGTTCAAACAGAGCAATATATCAGGATGAAATAATGAAACGTACAGTGTACTGGGGATTGGACTTCATGACCACATAGGTCCCTTCTAAATCTATGATTCTATGAAGTATTATTAACTAACAAATTAAAGAGCAATTACTAAATGTATAATTCTTCAGGACAATAAATACTATACCACACTGTCATGTGAAAATAATCAAAAAATTAAACTTTGCTAGCAAGCCTTTACCTACTTTCACTTCTTAAAATTTTTTAAAAACTGAAGGGTCACACATAAATTGTTTTAATTTGTCAAAACTGCTTCTGTATTTTCTTAAAACATCTGTCACTCTGCAAAAAAACACAGCAACTCTTGCTCTGAGTACCTGTAACTGATGATCATTCACAGATGCAAAAAGACCAGCACCCTGTTGAAGGTACAATTGCAAAATAATTTATTCAAAAGGCATCTGAAATGTCAGACTGCTTTTAGGAACATGCTTCTTATGCTAATAAAAGGAATTAAAGACAAAGTCTCAAAGTGTGGCATTTCTTTTGTGTAATGGGCTACATTAAAACATTTGTTCAACACTAGGTTATTAAAACTTCAAACACAGCTACAAGCCTAAAATGGAGCAGCCACACCTATAAATTAATACAAGGTGCCAGTGTTTACAATGATGTGAATAAAGCTCCAGCATGAAAGCAAATAGATTAGAAATTTCCATTTTTCATTCATCATCGCCTGCGTGCTATCTGAATCTAACAAATTATTTAATCTTTACTACTTTTTCTGTAAAACTATAGAAAAAGAAATGGTAAAGCCTGGGAGCAGAGTCAAAAGAGGAATCAGCCTAGACTAGAGTCCCTATGTTGCCACAAGCAGACTATGTCCAACCCCTCTTGAATTTCATTAACCCTCGTCGAGTACCAAAATACTGCTGACCGTTAGTTCACTAGAAAATTCCTGTTCATAGGCATGAGCAATAAATCAGTTTAACTGGAACTTAACTTCTGGCCTGGTCTTTTCTGCCTGACAAAAACAAATTAGCTACAAAACATTGATTAAAAACATCTATTTCACATGGTTATAGACTAATCAGTATTATAAACCTAGACTACTAAACAATTTAAGTGAATATGTCTTATCCTTCTTTGTAGTTTCAGTAGAGGGACGCATGAGCCTGAAAATATTAGTATGCAAGAATGTTGCATCAAATCATAATAGGAAGGGAACAGAAAATGAAAACTAATTTACAAACATTATGAAGGAGGATTTTTGAATAAAAATAGTTCTAAAAGATTCATGAAATATTTTCTTTACCGTAGTTCATAAAGTATTTTTTCTTAAAGTAGCAATACTAACTTAGATGACTAAGGGATGCTATGAAAATGAATACTGATATAAATTGTACCCCAAAATATTTGTATTGAACAGAAATCTAGCTCTGAATATACCAATCTTACATATCTAGATATACGTATAGTATTGTGTATTTATCTGTCTGTGTGAAGAGCATGCTCCCTATAGCTGATTATCTGACAAATTTAAAAGAGCCCAGATCAATTATAACTGCACACATTTACTGGCAATATTATCTGGAACAATATATAGTTTCAGGTATTATACATTAAGATTATTGTATTAAGAATATAATAGGATTCTAGGAAATCCTGACATATTAAGAAAAAAATGGTAGATTAATGTACACAACTTATTCCCTTCCAATAGTATCTTCTCAACAGTATGATCGATGAAACAGTTTAGAAATTATTTGCTCTTTATGTTGGCAATATTCTCAATATTGGTATATGATCCACTGAGTATGCCAAATAACTCTTCTGAATATAGTATAAACACATCATTTTTCTTGCATTAGAAGTAGCAGCCTAGGGCGAGTACATGGAGTACGTTTATGAATAGTTTATCCAATGAAAGCTTGATTTGTCAAAATGTTGTCTTATTATTTTTTGCAAATATAGACATTATAAATTTTAGCTAATAGTTAGTTATAGGCATGGTTAGTAGTTGGATATAGTTTATCACAGATTATTAGGCTAGTGTTTGGATAGAAGTTACCATAATTTTTCATTTTCCTAACCTAGACTGACAATTCAAAAATATATGGTGGAAGGGGCGTTGTTTTACCTGAACGTCTTTTCTCAGTGGCTATGGAATAGTCCAGGAATGGGTTGCTACAGTCAGATCTGCCCAGAGACTGAATCATAATTCTTTAGACATGGCCTCCTGCCTCCCTCTCGGGCCCAGTTTTTCAGCGATGTCGCACCTGAAAGAGAGGCTTTCCAAGAATATTAGTGACAGCTAGCTCCAGATCCCACGATTATCAGGTTGGGGCTGGACTATTCCGCAGCCACTAAGAAAAGGCATTCAGGTAAGACAACACCCCTTCTCCAGTGTAGCTGCGGAATAGTTCAGGAATGGGACATACCAAAGCCTGGCTGTCCTAAGGGCGGGTTGCTGTTGGGTCTGGAGCCCCCAAGGCCAAATGCACCTGTTGTAACACCCTCCTGCCAAAAGATGCCTCCGCGAATGCAAAGATATCCAGCTTATAATGCCTAATGAAAGGCGAGGGAGTACTTCAGGTAGCCGCCCTGCAAATCTCCTCTAGGAAGGCTTCTAGTTGAGTGTGCAGTTATTCGCCTAGATATGGGAATTGCCTGCACCTCATATGTTTTGGCGATACATGCCTTTATCCAATGACCAATGGTTGAAGAAGGCGGCACCTTGGTGCCCAATGATGTTGGCTGAAAGGAGACAAATAGTGTCTCAGATTTCCTGGTGGGCGTTGTTCTCTTAATGTAGATCCAGAGAGACCTCCTTACATCCAAGGTATGCCACTTCCTCTCCAGGGCATGGGATGGCCCTCGACAGAAGTTTGGCAATATGACCTCCTGGGCGAGAACCTTGGGGATGAAGAAGGGATGGAGTCTTAGAATCACTTTATCTGGATGGAAAATGCTGAGATCTGCTCTGACGGACAGAGCTGCTATCTCGGATATGCGCCTAGCTGATGTAACAGCAACCAGGAAAGCCATTTTAAGAGTCATATATCTGAGGCTCATTGTCCACAGAGGTTTGAAGGGTGGCGCTGTAAGTGCCTGCAACACCTTGGGCAAATCCCAAGTGGGATATCTGTGGATGGTCAGCGGTTGTAAATTAGTTGCCTCATGAATGAACCTGCGGATGACAGGGTGGTGTGTGAGGACACTCTGGTCGCTGCCTGTCAGTACAGTAGTTAAGGCTGCTACTTGCTGTCGAATGGTACTGTGTGACAACCCCTTATCCAGACCCTCCTGCAGGAAGTCCAGTACCTGCAGAACAGACATGGAAGTAGGATCTAGGTGATTGCTAGTATACCATCTGGCAAAACCCGCCCAGGTGACATTGTAGATCCTGATCATCGATGGTCTCCTGGCCGCCTGGATAGTCCTTATATTCTTGTCTGAAAACCTATCTTTCCTCAGGAGGACATTCTCAAGTGCCAGGTGGTCAGGTGGAGCTACTGTGGCTCCGGATGTTCCCCTGGCTGAGAGAGATCATCTCTGGAGGGATTCTCTAGGACACAGACAGACTGACCAAGTCTGCAAACCATGGACACCTGGTCCAGTAAGGGGTGACCAGGAGGATCTCTCCCTCCTCCAAAATCACCTTCCGTATCACCCTTGGTATTGGGGGAGAGGTGGAAATGGATATAGAAGACAGGGAGGCCAAGCGCCGAGGAACGCGGTGGTCCCTTTCTCTCCTTGAGTTGGAAACCTCGTGAAGAAGTGAGGAAGTTGAGAGTTTGTCTGTGAGACAAACAGGTCTATGGTCAGATGTCCAAATCTGTTGCAGGTCTCAAAAAAATCTCTGAATGGAGATGCCATTCGGCGTTGTCCACTGTAATCCTGCTCAGGTAGTCCGCCTGAGTCTTTGATGTCACGGCAATGTGCTCCGCCTTGAGGGAGAGGATGTTCCATTCCACCCACTTCCCTAACCTCAATGATTCCTCCATGAGGTGCCGTGAGTGGGTTCCTCCCTGGCGGTTGACATGAGCTTTTGCTGCTACATTGTTAATCAGTACAAGTACATGCTTCCCCTGTATTGAGTCCTGAAACTGATGAAGGGTCAGGTGAATTGCCCTCAACTCCAACCAGTTGTTGTTGTTGTTGAGGTCCTGCAGAGACCAGCGGCCTTGCACTACTCTGGATTGGAGGTGAGCCCCCCAGCTGAAGAGGCTTGCATCTGATTTGAGTGTGATTCGAGTGGGCCGTCTGAAGATATTCCCCTTGCTTCACCTGACAACTATCACCATGCAAGATTCTATCTTGCCCAATAGTTTTGATAGGTGGCTATGGGTATCTTGGGGTTTTGTTGAATTTCGGCTATTAAGGCCCTTATGCTGTCCCGCCTTTCCTGTGAAAGGAAAACTTCCCCAAGTCTGGTGTCGATAATTGCACCTAGCTGAGTTATGATAGTAGAGGAAACTAGGTGACTCTTTTTGTAGTTTATCAGGAAGCCATGTTTTTGCAGGGCCTGAATTGTTATTTCTAAGTTCTTCTTTGCCCTGGGAAGGGAGGAGGCCTGGACCAAAATGTCATCCAGGTAGAATTGCAGTCTCACCGGTGATGATCTCAGGTAAGCTGCTAGGACGGCCAGGACCTTCATGAAGCTCCTGGGTGCAGATGCCAGGCCGAACGGCAGAGCTCTGTATTGAAGATGTTTCCCTGCATAACAGAACCTGAGAAAACTGCGATGTGCTGACAGAATTGGAATGTGTAGGAACGCCTCCATTAAGTCTACTGATGCCAGGAAATCCCTATGTTGAATTCCCTCTAGGATGGACTGGAGGGAACTCATCTTGAATATCCTGTAGACCAAGTGGGAGTTCAGACTCTTTAAGTCCAAAATTGCTTTCCAACCCCCCCATTGGTACAATGAATGGGATTGAGTAAAGCACATCTCCAC
>JANHFM010004930.1:159970-176586 GCA_032468115.1 Grayia smithii | reverse complement strand
TGAATGCAGTATTCCAAGTGTGGCCTTACCAAGGCATTATAAAGTGGTATTAACACTTCACATGATCTTGATTCTATTCCTCCGTTTATGCAGCCTAGAACTGTGTTGACTTTTTTGGCAGCTGCAGCACACTGCTGACTCATATTTGTCCACTAGGATTCCAAGATCCCTCTCAGAGTGACCACTATTGAGCAAAGTATCACATATACTATACCTGTGCATTTTGTTTTTCTTGCCTAATTGTAGAACCTTACTTTTTTCACCATTGAATTTCATTTTGTTGGATAGTAGCCAATATTCAAGTCTGTCAAGATCCTTCTGTATCTTAAGCCTATCTTCCGGAGGGTTGGCTATTCCTGCTAGCTTGGTGTCATCTCTAAATTTGATGAGTTCCCCATGTATCCCCTCATCCAAATCATTGATAAATATGTTGAAGAGTACTGGGCCTAAAACAGAGTCCTGGGGTACCCCACTGCATACCTCCCTCCATATAGATGCAGTTCCATTGAGGACTACACGTTGAGTGTTGTTGATCAGTCAGTTACAAATCCATCTGGTGGTGATGCTGTCTAATCCACGTTTTTCTATTTTATCAAGTAGTAGGTTATAATCTAACAATTATATTGTTCACTATTTTACCAGTATTTGTTCATATTAACATTTCCTTCATTTTTCTGAATTTTAGAAATATTTATTAAGGTAAATAAATTTACTTACTTGCTCTAATTTTTCCCACTTGTATATAAATTTCAAGTGTTCAGTTTTCTTGGTCTTCAATATATACATTTTTATATCAACACCCTTTTTTGTATTATCCAATATAGCTTAACATTTAATGCAACTCATATGTATTCTCCACCAGTAACATAGCATAATTATATTTAGGGTATGCAAAATTCACCATGTCCAGGATATCTCAGTGTACTTATGATTCAGAGGATTTACCACCTTCTGGAACAGCATGGTCCAGAGGAGAAAGAAAATACTTAAGAGTTCTGTTTTATTTCATTCCTGAATTATTGAGTTTTTGCATTATCTCTAGCTTACATACAGAAAATAACATCTACCCACTCACAACACTCACCAAAAATCATGACAATTTATCTACATACCGATTCACAAAAAAACATAAAATAATCAGAGGAATATCACACATTCTTGTCTTATTTCCTGCTCAGCATAGAACAATTTGCAAGCATTCCATTTATTTTACCACATTAATCAACCAACTTTCATATTCCTATAATAACTTCTATTACTTAAGCCTATGCAGTTTACCACAAATTTTCTCTATATCACTAAGCATAAACTTTTTTTCTTACATTCACCCATTTCTCAATGTTCTGATGAACAGCAAATACCTTATCTGTCCAACCCTGCCAAGAATAAAGTTGCACAATAGTTAATTAAAATAAAATTTTACATCCTTACTATAACCTGCTCCCCTTCCTATACTCACAAAGCTGGCCAAACAACAAGGCCAAGCTACACAGATATTTTCTTTTCCCTTCTAAAATCCAGAATAAATAAACCTCGTTGTCTTCTTCAGTAAAGAAATTCCACAAATGGGGAGGGTCATTCTTTATTAGAAAAATCCTTATTTTAAAAACTCTACCTGCTTCCATCGCATGCTGAATCTGATTCTAATTACAAAAAGCATGTATAAATGGATTTTCCCCAAACTGGCCAGGATTAAAATACTGGAGATGATAATCCCACACACTAGAACACAAAGATGGAAAATGCTGGCAACATACATAAATGATGCTACATCCTACTCCAGAATATGTGAGTACCATATCGTTGATTACAACTTTTGCTGTTATCATTTGAGAAAGACTTTTCAAACAGACCTGCCTACCATGGAACCTCGAGAACACCATAGACTAGAGGATTCTACAGTAAGTGCTGGAATACATGGTCAGTTTGAAATAGGACATTTATAGGACTTTTAAGCATCTAGCTCAGCGATGGCGAACCTTTTTTGGCTCGTGTGCCACCCAGCCCCAAACTGTGCGTGCAACCGCACCACTGCGCATGCGCAGAGCTGTCATGAACGCACCTCCCTGTGGCACGCATGTCATCTGTGCATGCGCAGAGCTGTCACAAACATGCCCCCGCCAAATTGTGCGTGTAACACCACTGCGCATGCGCAGAGCAGTTGCACGCATGCCCCCCTGTGGCACATGCGCAACTGCGCCGTCTGTGCATGTGCACGCTGCACTCTGGCTGTCTTGCGCTCATGCGCAACCATGTGCACATGCACACAAGAGCCAAACTGCGTGCATGTGCAGAAGCAGGTAGTTTGGTGACGGTTTGAATGCTGGGCAAAAAGCTCCACGTGCCACTTTCGCACGCATGCTATAGGTTCGCCAACACGGATCTAGCTCCTTACATAAAGCACAGATTAAAATACTATTGCAATGGGACCAGATTTCTGGTCATAAATCATTACTGTCTTAAGTCGAGGCACCCAAGTGATTGGACCCAATTTATCACATTTTTTTGAAGCAATCTTTAATAAATTTGCAGTCATTAAGCAAACACTACAGTCATAACTGCAAAGCCATTTTTCTGAATGGGCAGGGTTTTTTTTGTCAGAAATGGTCACACCCAAAGAACCGAGCACAACATGTGGAGTTACTTACTGCTTAGTAGTTCTTTATTGTTGTTTCTCTACTAACAGAATCTTGTCAGAATAAGCAACTATCTGCACAATTAGATATATTTTGTGAACTGCTCTGTGTGTGTCCATCTTTGCCCTCCTATTACCTCCGTTCCGCTGACTCTTTGCCCTCCTAAGAATCTGGACTATATTCCACCCCAGAGACCAGCAGATGTATGTATATTCCATGCATCAAATCCCATTAGTAATTTGAATGTCATATTATAGAACCAGCCAAATTTTTAGGTTTTTTTTTTACCAGTATCTCATCTAAAGCTTGACACAGGCTTTTGATTTAGCTATTATGAAGAACATATCCAGTGGCTAAATTTAAGAATGTGACAATACTTGTGTTACATCGCTTGCAGTGTAAGAGTGTAACTAGTGTAATAGTGTGTTTTTGCACCAGCTAGTTTATTCACCTGTGCCAGAAAAGAACTGAAGGGCGTCTCTGCTTGTTTCTTTCTACTGCTTTCTATTGTCTTGTAAAATTAATACAATATAAGGAATAAACACACATCAAATTGAACCAATGAAATGAAATAATAATAGCCAAATCTAAAATTAGTAGTATAATTACCATTTTAGGTGACTTTCTCTAGAGATCATATATATATTTACATGCAGTTCTATTCAAAAATGCTAAAAATTCAGTACCAAGGGTTTTCAAATGTTTCCCCCTTAAAATCAAAATAACATAAGGGATATTCATGCTGTTAGCTTATTATTTACATGTATAACAAAAAACAAATCAAAGCTTCAAAAAGGTTTGAATAAAAGCTACACTAAATGCAATTTGCAGAAGCCAGTATTTATTTACATCATATCTTTCAGAGCCATATATAGTATTCCTGACTAATTTTCTCCACAGCTACAACTCTGTGAAATGGGTTAGGCTGAGAGAGACATTGACTGGCCAAAGGTCACCCAGTGAGTTTCCACAGCTGAGGGCAAATTAGAACCTTGGTTTCCCCATTCCTAGAGCAACAACTTAACTCCTATATTTCATTCACACTCCATTATTTCAGAAACAGCTTTCCAGATATGTACAGTATATTACACATGAAATTTTTATGAACACCAAGAAAAATATATTTACTATATGTAAAATTTAAACCTAAATAAACTAGGAACATACATCTGTAAAATATGTATTGCATAGGATAGTATTCCAAACAAGGAAAACAGACCAAATTTGTGAACCACCACAAATGATAAGAGGGCAGATTTTTTCCCCTGATATAAAAAATTGTGGAGAAGTCCTTTTATTGTTTCTCTCATATATAAAGTATAAAGGATATGTGTCAAAGGACCACACCCTTTCAAGCTGAAGCAAAATGGTCATTCATCTGCTTTCCATGTCAAAAGACCTGGTTCATTCTCCAACATTCCCAAATAAGAGTGTTCTGAAACCTTGAAGAGATTATATTAGGTTGCATAACAGATTAAATGAACAAATGGTTTAGTGAGTTTACCAAGTGGTGCTAAGTCATAAATCATGGTTTATAAATTATAGTCACTAGAGTTGTACCATACACTGTAAGCTAAGATCACATTATAAAATATAGAATAAGATCTCAGAGATAATGATTTGTCTTAAAATTGTGTTCATTGAACAAGTTATGATGGCTTAATTCAGGTGATAAACCAATAACAACTATTAACTTTACAGAATGGTGCCAATTATTCTGGAAGCAACTTAATATCAGCCAATGCTGAGGATGGCAAAATTAATCACCTCAGATATAGGCTTACTGGAAGGAATGAAACTGAGAGCAACCGATGTGGAGAGAAACATGAGGAAGTCTACTCACTGGTAGTACAAATGTTTTCAAATTATCAAAAATATTTCATCATCACTATTGTTATTAATTTACAGCACCCTAGCAATTTTACTGTGACACACTGTATGCTTCAGCATATTATCTGGGAATCGCTATTCCCTAGCCACATGGATTTTTAAAATCCTCTGTATAATTAAATATAAATGTCTTGGTCTTGATAGATCCAGGAAGATTCTAGTCTAACAGTTGACAGTCAAAATATAATTGCCAGTATTGGTATCTACTTAGCATAAGAAGAAATATACTCTACAAGTCGACAGATAAATTTATTGTTTTACTGGATTGGCCCAGACTCACTTTCCATGAGATGAATTGCCATACAAATTTGATTAAATAAATAGATACGACTTGGTGTATGGCTTATGGGCTTACAAGGACAACAGTGTATGTGACAGAATCTAAGGGCTACTTACTATATATGTTTAATTGGTCCTTTTTAAAAAAATGCACCACAAACAAGGGAAAATAAATTCCGTTCCCCTTTTTGGAGAAGTACTTTTCTCTCTCTGCATCTTTACTTGCATTTTGAGATGTGGATATGAGTGGCTTCGTTGAAATGTACATTCCAGTCATTATATACTTTTAGAGAATAAGATTAACACTTCAGTGGACATGTTATTTAACATATTACTTGGCTATAAAACATTTTGATACAATACATTAACAATATCTAGTTTATCACAACTATACAGATGCTTGGCTGTAGTTAATATATTTGGATGATTAATTGTAGCAAATATGACCTGATTATGGGGAGGAAAGCATCAAGATAACCCGGTCTGTTCTTTTATTCTCAGTTCTTTCAGTTTTCATTAATAAAGATGCCATGGTGGCGCAGTGATTAGAATGCAATACTTCACACTAACTCACTGCTCACTCCAGGAGTTCAATTCTGAACAGCTCAAGGTTGACTCAGCCTTCTATCCTTCTGAGATTGGTAAAATGAGGACCCAAATTGTTGGGAGCAATATGCTGACTATGTAAACCACTTAGAGAGGGCTATAAAGCACTGTGCAGTGGTATATAAGTCTAAGTACTCTTGTTATTGCTATCTTACGGTACCCTAGAAATGTATACATGTGCAAACATACAAATACATTTAGATTACAAAATTGTAGAAAATCACAGGCTGGGTTCTCATACCCTGCCATGATTTCCTGAATCATGGTGTACTCAACTGTAACTTGCTGTTTGGATACATCACCCAATATGACAAGAAAAAATTAAGCCTTGAAAGCCAAAAAGCTAGGAACACAACATGTTGATGCTAAATCAAAATCAATCAAATCATATATTTAACTTAGCATAGGGAACAGATCCAGTCAGTACAATGCTTGCAAAAGACAAATGGCATATGTTCATGCATCTGGACACGGATCTCAGTCAGGTTTGATCTTATGTTTTGATGGGAAAAATCTTGCACGTGGAGAAGTTATGGGGACTGTTCCAATGTGTCAAGAAAATACACACACAGCTCTGTGAAAATAGATGTGCAAATGAACTTACGAGTGTACGTATGCCAGATCCTTTGATATATGCTCTCTCCCTCTGCTGCCCAAGATAATCTATCTTGAGCCCTCCATTACTATACCCAATTGGAATCCAAAGTATTTAGGGACAGCAGCTGCTGAAACTGCCAGCACTCTGGTTTGGAAGGAAGATGCCACAAGGATGCCATAAGGATAAGCAAAGGCAACAGAGTGGTCCCCACAGTAGAAGAGACAGTGAGTCACTTGAAGTGCCTGTCCCCACAACAAAACCACGGTCCCAGGTTACCCAACAACATCTCTGTCAGGTCAGAATAAGAATCAGAACGTAAGAATATGGAAGCATCGTATTCTCCCTGTAATATGCACACTCCTGCCTGGTGACAGGATAAGTGATTGTGAAACTTGTCAGAGATGAGCAAAGAAAAAGAACATGATGAAAAGACAATGAGCGGTTATGTGATATGCATACATATTCTCGTTTCCAATTATATGAAGCAAAAAGGGAACTCTCTTCTCTTGGCCTATTGCAGGCAGACCTGACAATTGATCCAGAAAACAGCTGACCTATATCTGCAGGTCATGAACTGACGGGATAAGTCTCTGGGTCGACATGACTCAAGGCAGGGTGGGGAAAGAAATCGATCCTTTGAGTTCACAGCTTTCAGAGGCTACCAGAAAAAGCAGTTCTAAGAATCTAACGACACAAAGGTAGATTTTCAGGGTGCCCACAAACAAGATTGTATTATCCAGGCTCTTAAATCTATTATGTGAATACTTCCAACAGGAATGATTTCACAAACATTAAAAATAGACTTTCAATCATTTCCTCTTTCCATATAATTAAAATCCTCTCTTTTTCAAATCAAACAATGGAGGATTTTTACATGGAAATTTGAATCTCATATTTTGATGGCAACCTTTAATATCCAGTAGAACACTTACCTCTTTCTGTATTTTTCTTTCCTCCATCTTTGCACAACTGCATGAAAGGGTTCACACGTTGTACTAAATCAAAAATGCTTGTTTGTGTCTAAATGTAATGAAACCATTGTACTTTAAAAGCTTAAACTTCTTTGTGAAGTAGTGTCATAAATGACAAACAGCATTAAAATAAACTAAATTGATATCAGTTTAAGATAAATACAGCTACCTGAAAGAATCCAAGGTGTAGATATAATATGGAAGGTTACCATGTAAAACAGATTTGGCCATGTCAGAGATGGCCAAGGAATTAAATCAGAGAAATGGAACCCGTGGTGTTCTGCATGCTATAGATATACAACTTCCTGCATTCTCAGAAAGTATGACAAATAATGAGGGATGATGGGAACTTTAGTTCAGAAATGGATGGACTAGATCCATACAACATCCTTACCAGGTTGACTAAAATTCTGATTCCTGTCTCTGCACATCAGGCCAAACTTAGTTCTTTTGTAGTTCAAGCACCATGAATAAACCCAACCTGTTTTATTAGTTTGATTCAGCAAATTGTGCCAACCCCAAAACTGAGTTAATCACAAGGGGCTTAAGCAGCTGGTATGAATATAGCCTTGGAATCATATGAAGTTAAGCCAAGTATGGTTAATTTACTAAACATAGTTAAGGAAAAAGGAAAACATGTCCTTGCACAATATCTGAATCCAGTCACTCACATCACTTTCAGAGAGACATTTCTGGTAACTCTGAAATTGTGACATGTAACACTGCCACTACACTGGTGATCTTCTGAAAACTTACTAGGCAGCTTTAGTGTCCTGTATTTTGAAGGCACCATTTACAATGCCTAAAATGAATGTACATGGTGAACGCTCTGTGACATTAAAATGGTAGCTACAACCAGTCAACTTGAATTAAGAGTAATCAAAGGCAATATAGATAGGTTAGTCCTTATTTAGCAACTGTCTCATTTAGCAACCATTCAGTTGATGAAGATGAAAAAGTAATATGGTCAATCCTCACATTTATGATCTCTGCAGATAAAGCAAAGGAAAACTGAAATAAGTTCGTAAGTATAGTTGTGGTTCCACTTGGTGATTACTTAGCTGAGTAACCAAGCTGCTGGTCTCAACTATACAAGGACTACTTGTATATAGAGGCTTTTAAATATTTGCATAACTGATGAACGAAATATGTATAAACCTGATTACTACCCAATAGTCCTCCACAACTGGGACCAGCATTTCCATTGCTAAGCATGGCAGTTTATAAGTGAATTGTGCCTGATTTTACCATCTTTTTGCCACAATTAAGCATTGCAGTTGTTGTCAATTTTGCAGTCATTAAATAAATCCAGCTTCCCCACTGAGTTTGTCAGAAGAAATCAGCTGGAAAGGTAACAAATGGTGATCATATAATTCCAAGATGCTGCAACTATCATAAATACATGTTGGTTGTCAAGTATCCAAATACTAATCACATGATTGTGAGGATGCTGTGATGATCATAAGTGTGTGGATTGGTTGCAAGTCATTTTTTTCAGTGCCATTGTAACTTCAAGCGTTTTCTAAACAAATGATTGTAAGTCAAGGACTACCTGAATATACCTAATTGATATGCCTGCTACAACTCCGTATTTCCCACAGTAATTATAAAATTCTGATGTCTTCAATTTTCTTGTGGGAAAAAAAGGATTCTTCTTCTTTCTTGTTCCTCTCTCTACATGTCAAGTCCCGACCTACCACCACCCAGAAAAACAAGAAAAATAGCTTTTTAATAAAAGCTGTGGCTTGCTATTTCCCCCCACCCTTATGCACCCTTCTGTATCTTTTACATTTTGACTGGGGAGTGGAAGAAAATAAAAAGGGGTCCGTTGAGCAACCTCAAAGTTGATTTTCTTGTCTAAAAAGTTTATGGGAATGGTTTGCTTTTTTTTTAAGCAAAGAGCATCATTAGGCAATGCAAGTTATATACCCAACAAAAACTAAAGGACAGAAAGGCAGACCCCTTGGGAGCCATTCTAGGAGACGGAGACCAAAGGTTTCAAGAAATCGGATTTTACATAATTTACCATGACTTAATTGTAAAAGGTAAAAACTTCGCTTTATTAAGGTCATCAGAAAGGATCCTCCATTTAGGGAGATATCTCTAATTATGTAGACCAACAGCAAGATAAGGCCAATAGGGATCAACTTGATGCCTCAGCTGTGAAGTCCCCAAAAAACAGCCAGCTGCCTCCTGATGAAACTGTGTATTGGGCCAAATTTAGACATAGCTGCTTTTTCTTTCCTCTTCTGTCCTGTGAGTAGCAGAGAACGGTGAATTTAGCTACTATTTTAATTTCTCCAAGTCCTTCAAAGTCGTGTTTTGTTGTTCTTGTTAGTTGCAAAGTCGTGTCCAACCCATTGCAACCCCATGGACAACATTCCTCCAGGGCTTCCTGTCCTCTACCATCCTCTGGAGTCCATTTAAGCTCGTGCCTACTGCTTCAGTGACTCCATCGAGCCACCTCATTCTCTGTCATCCTCTTCTTCTTTTGCCCTCAATCTTTCTCAGCATTAGGCTCCATCCTTTTCTTTAGGTGGCCAAAGTATTTGAGTTTCATCTTCAGGATCCGGCCTTCTAAAAAGCAGTCAGTGTTACTGTGGCTATTATGGGAAATCTAAATGGGAAACCCAGAAGACACCTAATGCTGCTTGGAACAGAGTTGTCAGTTCACTGTCAAACTGAAGACGGACCAGATGTGTCACTTGCTGGCCACACCCATGCCCAGTTTAGCAAAGGGGGGGAAAGTCCCGATATGTCATGTGACGATGCCATGACGACACAAGTTTGGCAGCCCTGCTCTAGAAAGATCATTCTAGTCCCACAGCAAAATTGAAACCAGCCTCCTCCAAAAAGCTTTTAACCAAGAATCATGGGAAAGGGAATAATACATTACAATTCTGGAAAGTGCAAAAAGGGGTGGGGTCTTAACCTCTCTTCTTTTCCACTTTTTTTGAAGTTTTCTTATATACAATGGTATTTAAAAGCTGTGGACCCATTTGCATTTTCAGTATTTCAATATAAATACAACTCAAAAAGTGATCTGTTCTCTACGTACATCCTAAAACAATATAAAGATAATTCAATTAAATCAACGAGTCAAAACCATTACACTTGTTTATTGATTTTTTAAAACTAACTTTTGTGTAATGCAAAAATACATGAATCTCTGAGATCATTTAAAGGGAAAATTATAGTCAAGTGTTTTAATCAATCAGATACGAGAAGGGACTAGAATTCTGGGTTTTTGTTATCAAAGCCTGACCAGATGTGTGGAAGTGTATAATGACTCAAACAGAGGATCTCTGAAAAACAGTTGTTGATGCTCATCAGGCAGGAGAATATTATAAAATTTTTTCCAAACAGTTTGGACTCCACGCATCTACTGTCATGAGATTGTATACAAATGGAGGTAATTCAACACCATTATTACTCTCTCCAGCAGTAAACCAATCATGCCAAGAGCAAGGCATGTAATATTCTGAGGGGTCTCAAAGAATTAGTTAATATCCTTAGAACTAAAGGCCTCTCTTGCATTGTTGAATCTCAGTGTTCATGAGACCACCATTAGGAGAACAACAATTGTGTGCATGGCAGAGTTGCAAGGAGAAAGCAAGTATTCTCTAAAGAGAACATTGTTGCCCATCTACATTTTGCAAAAGTCTGTGCAGATAAGCCAGAAGGCTACTGGAAGAATGTTCTGTTGACAGAAGAGACCAAACTAGAAGTTTTTGGCTTGAATGAAAAGCATTATGCTTGGTGAAAACACTACCATGAAAGCCTTACCATATATGTGAAAATGGTGATGACAGTATCCTGGTATGGGCCTGCTGTGCTGCCTCTGGATCAAATAGCTTTCCATCATTAATGCAACTGTGAATCTGGACTTGTGTCAGCAAATACTACAGAAAATGTCAAAATACAGTATATGTCCATGAACTGAAGCTCAAAAGAACATGAGTTATGCAGCAAGTAACTGAAAGCACAAAAGTCGTAGAACCAAAGATGGTTCAGGTCAAAGTCCTAATTTTATTCCTATGAAAATGTGGAAGGATCTAAAGCGGACAATTCATGCAAGGAAGTCAGTCCATCATCCTGGAATTGAAAATATTTGAAAGGAGAAATGGCCTAAAATTCTTCCAAACCAATGTGCCAGATTGATCAACAACCGTAAAATTTAGTTGCAATTAGTGCTGCATATGCAAGTTATACAAAGCAAAGATTCACATACTTTTGCTACAGACAAATAAGTAGCTTTGGATTATTTTCCTAATGAACAAGTACAATGTTTTTATTCATTTATTTAATTGGGCTCTCTAAATAAGTTTAGGACTTATATGGATCATGTTTTAGGTCATATCTGTGCAGAAATATTGAATATTCAAAAGCATTCATATACTCTGAAGCATACTGTAGGCATATTGTATTACTGGCTGCATCTTCTCCAATTTTTAAACCCTATCAGATACTTATTATAGGCTGCCAGGATCTTAATTTGGACAATTACCGTATCTGCTTTCAATTTTCACTTTTTCATTGTGGATATGGTTGGAGAAGAGGGTGATAAGCTGATTCCCCCCCACCCCACACCAGTGGCCTCCTTAAAAGTTTGCACAGACTTAACACTAAATTGCACAATATCCATCTGACTTCTTTGAAGCCTTTTGTCTCTGTTCTCCTCTCAAATCAACTGTTATGAAGATTCTTTTCTTTCTGGATGCTTACAGGTAGTTGGGCATTTTCTAAAAAATATTGTTTTTCTTAATTTTCAAATTATATGGTTTCTTTTGTCCACAGCTTATAATATGCATAAATTATGTTAGTTAGTGGTTCCATTTTACTTCCAAACTGGTAACAACTCAGTCAAGAGTTCTTAATTAGGAATTCTGAAATTTAAAAACTGACATCTACAACAAAATGCTACAACATAGAATACTTCAGTTCCAGATACCAGCCAGAAAGCTATGTTAACTTCCATAATAGAGATAGTCCTTGACTTACAACCACAACTAATTGGCAAAATTCTGTTGCCAATTGAGACAGTTGTTAAATGAGTTTTGCCCCATTTTATAATCTTTCTTGCTACAGTTGCTAAATAAATCTGGCTTCCCTATTGACTTTGCTTGTCAGAAGGTCACAAAAGGTGATTATATGAGCCCAGGACACTGTAATTGTCACAAATTTGAGTCAGTTGCCAGGCATCTGGTTTTTGTTCATTGGACCATGGGGATGCTGCAAGGATCTCAAGTGTGAAAAATGGTTATAAGTCACCTTTTTCAGTGCTGTTGTAACTTTGAACAATAACTAAATATACTGTTGTAAATCAAGAACTACCTGCACTAAATTTTTATTTTTCCTTACCAATATTTTAATGTTTATTTTCCACTAAAAAATCAGCTTTGTGTACCCAGTGAGCATTTTCACTATCATAACTAAAAGCCTCCTGCTTCAACTTTTTCCCCTTAAAGAATGTTTATATTTTCCGAAGAATTTGCCTAACTCTATAAATACTTCTTTCATTTGTATAAACACATGCAGTTTTTCTACAAGGTTACATGCAGGGATTAAATTCACTATTAGCACGACTGGGATGATGGGAATTCTAGTTCATCAAGTAGAGAGTATTGATTTAGATTGGTAAAAAAATATGCTGCAAACAGCATCCCTTATATAAACTATATTAACAAACAGGAAACTTTGCAGCATCCACCATATGGTTTCTTCAGTCCACAGCAAAAGAGCAATTGCAGGACAGTTTGTTTTAAAAGTAATTTTGACCCTCTTCAAGTACAGATAGTGGCTTTGGAAGACTGCACTTCACAGATTTATTTAATTTATTTGTCTCTGTGTGTACACCTTCAAGTCAGTTTTTGACAACTGACATCTGGCTGGACAAACCCTGCAGTTTTCTTGGCAAGAGTTTTTGGAAGTGGTTTGCCATCGTCTGTTTCTTCCTAGGACTAAGTGTGTGATTGGCTCAAGTCCACCCAGCTGGTTTTGTGGGTGAAATGGGACTAGAATGCAGTCTCCCAAATTTTTAATCTGATACCTTAACCACTAACCAAAGTGGCTCTCACATCACAGATTATGCTCCTAATAATCCAAAATAAGCATGAATCTAACACGGGCTTCCCTAACCCGGCACACTCCAGAAATTTTAGACTGCAGTTTGCAAAAACGTAATCCAATACACTTGAAAAGCATCAAATTTCAAAAGTCTATTTCAATATGCTACTTGTCTCACAGCAAGAAAATCAGTAAACAGGGTCTAAGGAAAACAAAGCAGAATGACCAAAGCAGCAATCTTATAAAAGAACAAGGAATTGCAAAATCAAAACGTAAAACATTTAAATTTAAAAACTATTTAATGGATTGTTTGGAATCTAAAGGAAGAGTTATGTCATGCTGAATAACTCTAACAAGACTAGACATTTTTTTTTCTTTTTTAAAGGGGAGGAACGAATTCAGAAAGCTGAGAATATAAGAAACCAACACACTAACTAGTAGACCAAGTCCTACTCCCTTTGCTACAGATTACTTATTTATATAATTTATTTACTAAAGCTATTTTAAAACAAATAAAATTACAGCAAACCACTCCACAGTAAGTGGTCCAATAGTTAATTATAGATAGTAAAGAAGCAAAATGAGTAAAAAAAGCAGTTGGGGAGGTGGGCAGAAATAGTTGTAAGGGGAAAGAGGTGGCCTCAGTTTCTCCATCCAGCAAAGATGTTGCAAAGACAATCCCAGACAGGAAGTGTAGCTTGCAATGCCAGTAGATAAGGAACTTGTGTTCAACAGCTTGGGGGGCCTCATGGTCTTCCGAGAAGCACAGTATTAGAAATAAGAGGTCAGCTTTTGTGGTGTGAAGAGGCCTCTTGACATTACACAATGGTGAGACCTTCCTCTAGTCCCATGGCGACATCCTTCTCACTATTCCCCTTAGATACGCTGGGTTTGTGATCAGGTGACCAATGCGCCAACTGTTGTTTGAAGCGATAATCGTAAGAAAAAGAGAGAGGTTTACCACTTAACTGGCTAGTTGTGAAAGCTAGCCCCTTTACCAATTTTATTAGGTTTCCTAATGCTCATGTACAACACCAGCCTTAGCCCCACATCTGGTTTCTAACTACTAATGCAAAAAGAGCCAGTGTAGTGTATTTGGTAAAGTGCTAGAATGAGATTAGGGCAATGGCATCCTGCACCCTTTCACAGAGTGGCAGCTGAAAGGAAGATCGTCCTGGTTGAGAGAGATGTTGAGACAAGGGAAATGAGCTGCATAACCTCGTATCCTTTACACCTATGTAAAATCAGACATTCGATTCTCTACTTTTGCAAAAGCTATTTTGAATCTGCTTTCTGAGAGCCACCACCTCTTAAGAGCCTTTTTAAAATGAATGTATGGGTTCCACAAGGCAGAGGCACTTGGAGGGGGAAGAATCTAAATTACTGTTTGGCTGTGGCCTTCTATTAAAAGATGCACCATGAAAATAGGGGACAGTGAGCCATGGAAAATGGCCTGGGAGCAAATGCTGAAGTATTATATTGCTTCTTTGTGAGCAGTCAAAGCACACCACATACATTATCTCAACCGTCCTTATAATTCTGTAAGGAAAGTATGACATGAATTTACCTAAGGCCATTGTCCCATTAAATTAGAGGCTAATTCTGGAAGTTGTAATGCAACACATCAAGGTATCAGATTAGGAAAGGCTCTTTAAGGTTTATATTGTAGGCTTTCACATGGCAGTTCATAAGCCCCAATCAACATACCAACCACACAATGATGGTGTTTTTAATGTATTGGGAAAGGATGAGGTTGGGGATAGAGAAAGATTTGTAAGTGAAAGAGAGAAAAGGGAAAAGATGAAGTGGGTGACAAACCACAAAGAGAAGTCAGTATATGAAAAAAAAATAACTGGGTTCATATACAAAGCTGCACTAGACTAAACTTGAGTTGGGTAGTTTGTGACTCAACATATTGTGTGAGGACAGCAACCGGTTTAGAGTTTACCGTGAATCTCCCAACATGTAAGATGAAAAAATAAAAATAAATCAAGGTCTAGGTTTACCTGCTAAATAAACTCAAATTAAAAATACAACTTCTATTCTCACAGGATATGTTGTGTCCAATTATACCACATTATGGCTTAAAATAAGGTCCTGATTCATTCATATAATATGGTAAACAATACTCATGTCCCATGACACACAGAACCATAAACTATCAACTTCTACTTTAATCCAGTGCAGCACATTTATGTAATATTTATCCCATCTCATAGGAAGTGACTCTGGGCAGTGTATAATCATTAAAATAAAACAATAAATATATAAAAATAATGAGTTATATTAAAAACACAACCATCTGGTACAGCAGAGAAAACTAAATACGAACTATTTTAAGATAAGCCAGGTCTTGAGAATCTTATAAAAAAGGATGGAACTAGCCTTATTTCAGGAGTGAGAATGTATTGTGTAAATCTTGCCAATTAGTTTCCTCTTTTAATTTCAATCTTAAAAAAAAAAAAAAGCTGGAATGGCTGAAGGCTACCAATTTTATTTCCTCTCAACTTTTTTTCAGATTTCAGATTTACTGCTGTGCACATTCTACAGCAGTGAGTTATTTGAGGTATAAATTTAATGAGCTGAATATTCCATTTATCCCAATACTATGTACTCTAGTTCATAGCAAATCAATACATCTTCAAGGGCACCAGATTGAGGAAAGTCTCAGCCAGAATGTCAGACAGAAGTATTTCCCAGCCCTGTTACGTGATCCTTTCAACTAGAGGTTCCAAGATCTACTCCTTTACCACAGAGCTAAAGCCTTTCTTCTAAAAATAGATGCATATTGTAACTTGTAGCCATTAACAGCACTTAGATCAGGGGAACACAGGCCCATTCATAGCTATGCTGGAGTGATAAATTTAAGAGCGAAATTCAAGATGAAATTAATAACATTTTTAGACTTTTCAGATTAAAAAAGAACAGCAGATATGAAAAGAGGGATGAGAATTTGAGTCAATTGGGACCATAGGATAGGATAAGATTTTAACTCTCTCTAAGTCCCTGCAGATTTCTGTACCTGCTATTGGTAATGGGAAAGAACCTGAATTTTAATCAGTGCTATAATAGGAGGAAAGGTTACATACACTTATTTGTTTTTAAATAGTCCTTGAGTTTTGACCATAACTAATCCCACAATTATGATCGCAAGTTGTTCCAATTGTTAAGCAGATCACCCTATGACCGATGCAACTTTGTAACATTTTATGATGGATGCTAAGTGGATCCATGGTCATTAAGTGAACCCATGGTCTGCAGTGGGCATGTTATATATTACTTAAGTCAGTGGTTCTTAACCTTTCTAATGCCACGACCCTTTAATTCAGTTCGTCATGTTGTGGGGACCCCCAACCATAAAATTATTTTCATTATTACTTCATAGCTGTAATTTTGCTACTATTATAAATTGTCCTAGGCGACCCCTGTGAAAGGGTCATTTGACCTCCAAAGGGGTCCCGACCCACAGGTTAAGAACCACTGACAAGTGAAAAATAACCAAAGCAAAATAACCAAACCAATGTGTCAATGCAGTTATTCTATATTTCCTTCTTTAACAGATTTCCTTTA
>JANHFM010004930.1:137017-150326 GCA_032468115.1 Grayia smithii | reverse complement strand
TTATTAATATGTTGACCCACCCCCCTCCCAGACCCCCTTAAAAACCGAATTAAAAAATTCTTTAAAAAGCCCCTCAACCCCCTCTTCACCGTGTGCCATCTCTCGGGGTTCCAAAACCCATCATCGAGATAGGCCCTTAATAACTGGGAGGGCCAGGACTGCGAGAGGGGGGAGTCTTGCAGCGACAAAAGCTCAGTAACTGAGTACATCAGGAACCCTGGGGATGATAATGATCAGGAAACCTGGGGATGAAATCCTGGCTTCTATAGGCCTCTCAGGAGATCGAGGCCTCTGTTGTTGAATCCTAGAGGCCCAGCGATCCGAGGAAGAAAATGGCGGCCCTGGAGCGAATTGTGCCAAATTAGACCTCTAAAATGGCTTCCTGTAGTGATGAGAGGCCGCAGGTGCTGAAATTGGGTGGCAGGGAGCCCCTTGCTACCTTGTGGCTCCTCCACAGTCCCACAGGGCCACTCCAGAAACTTGGAGGCTTCTCCTAAAGTTCGGAGGCTTCTCCTAAAGTTTGGAGGCTTTGCCTCATGCGCTGGCCAGTAGGTTGGAAAAGAGACCGCCGACAGTAATTTCGAGCTGCAGGGAAGCTGTGCCGCTGCAGCGCTCGAAAACAGTTGAAAAGGAATGAATGTGCAAGATCGGGGCTCCGCGTGGCTGCTGATAAGCTGTAGGGAGGAAAATGGCCGCCGCCACTTGAAAATGCGGCGGGGGAACTCCCTGCCAGGCCAAGACCGTGCTGAGAAAAGGCAAGGTCTGTTTGTCCTGGCTAGCAGTAAAATAAAGATCTAATAGAAAAAGGGGAAATTTAGAACAAAAATAAACTAATTAAAAGGTTGATTAGTAGTCCAAGCAATGGAGCTATTAAAGACAAGTCTCTCTAGCAATAAACTGGAGCACTGGGGGAAGGAGGAGGCGTGTTCAAGAAGATTTGCTCAGTCTCTGGCCAATAGGAAAGGAGCAACACCCATTGCTTGGACTCTAAGCAGCGCACAGGAGAAGTTCTGATCCCAACTGTGATTGTAAGTCAAGAACCACCTACATTGTAAATACCAAACAGAGTTGTATTCTGGGGCATCCAATGCTTGATATCCAATTGTTTACCCATATGAAAGTCTCATTGCCAGATAATCCATAATTTTTAAGATACACGTTAAACTATAGTACTAGATGTAAGCCAATGGAAACACACAGGCATTACAAAACTAATTCCTGTATATAATTAGACCTAATATGATGCCCAGATCCTGATCACAGAGTTCAAGAAAAATACTTTACCTCTACAGTTTGAAACAATGAGCTGTAAACCAAAGTCCTATACATCATCTGAATATTAATAGGGGGGGGAGGGGAATTCAGCTTTCTAGCTTTTCTGTGTAGTAAATTGCTTTCACTAACTGTAAATTTTTCATTTTTCCAAATAATTCTTTAACAGGCATTATCTACCCAGTCAACACAAAAAGACTGAGATACAAGTAAAGGGGAAATTAATCAACAAACTGCATCTCGCTGTGATAACTGGCACAGAATCTAATGGTAAACAGTTTATTAATTAGTACTAGACTTGATGTTTATGAAATGAAAATAAACTCACCGCTTCCCTCTCCTTGCTTCAACTCTAGTTTTCAGAACCAGTTTACATAAACTGATATTTGATGTCCAGTCTATCCATGGCCATGTGTCCTACCTTTGACCCACATGAGCTTCAACTATCTGTGTCAGACTCAGACCCTGCTGTCACAAAACTAAGCCCCAGGCCTGATGCATAGATAATATAACCATAAGTAAACAAGGCTACCACAAAATAGAATCAGGGTTCAAAGAGCCTTTCTAGTTCTCATTAATTGACTATTGCATACCACAGAGCCTTCAGACAGACCACATGCAACTCTATTTCTGAATACTGCATAGAATTTCCAATACCTTTAAATACTTACAAAGTGCAAATATGAAAAATCCCTAAACAGCCCTGCTCTTCCCCACTGAGGCCATATTTGATTTTTAAGTTATTATTTTATCAAGATGGTCGGAAATTTCACTTTTAAACACAGAAGTGTACAGCACCTAACTAACCTTGGTTAATCTGGAAAAATTAATTGGGGTTGCAATTACTTAGTACCTGAATGGGAGACCTATGGGCAAATCCCAGGACTTCAAGTAGACTTGAAATAAAAAAGTGTCCCAGAAGATAGGGGTGAACCACTTTCATACTAATAACAAGAAAATTACATGAACATATCCTGAAATCACCAAGAATCAAAGTCAAGCTTGACTAAGGCTCATGCATGCATGTATACATGCCACATGTGATCATTGACAGAACAGTATACATGCAACTTGAAGAAAATAAGTTCCTGCCCTGATGACCTTAAAGTCCAAAAGTCATGCATTTAAACTAGGAGCAATGCATTCTACACCCATGACACAATCAAAAGCAACTTTCTTTTGTCCCTTGTAGGTTGAAAGCTTTACTTTCCTATTTAGGGAATTAAGAACAGAGAAACAGGCAGGGAGTACTTAATTTATTTATTTTTAAATTATCAGTGGCTGTCAGGCTACTTTTTTGCTTAAAACAACACACAATTGCTTTCCCCCTCCTTGTAAATACATGTCAGAAACATTTGATTTACAGATATGGAAGATTATCAACATCCATGTTCCATAGCTCAAAATGTCAATATTTCAAACTATTTTATTCTTTGTATTTCCATTAGCTATGTATCATATAGTTTGACATTGTGCTTATTAAATACTTATGCTTATTCCTAATCACCTCCCACAATTACTGGTAGTCCTTGATTTACAACAGTTCATTTAGTGACAATGAAGTTACAACATCACTGAAAAAAGTGATTTATGACCATTTTTCACACAATTGTTGCAGCATCCTCATGGTTACATGATTAAAATTCAGATGCTTGGCAACCATCTCATATTTTGGATGGTTGCAGTATCCCAGAGTCATGTGACCACCTTTTGCTCTGATAAACAAAGCTAATGGGACAGTCAGATTCACTTAATAACCATGTTAGCAAAACTCACTTAACAAATGTCTCATTGAGCAATAGAAATTTTGGTCTCAATTGTGATTGTAAGTTGGGACTACCTGTATAAGCATCAAGCCAGTGATGACCTGCTGCCAGTTTAACAACTGGTTCGCCCAGCACCGAAAGTGAAAGCGCGTGCCTGTGTGACCTTCCGCATGCATGTACGGTTTCAAAAACAGGGCGATATAGGATGGAATAGGGCCGGGGCAGGTGAGCAGGCCCACCCACAGGTCACAATTACCGGTTCACCCGAAGTGGTCCGAACCACAAGCAGCCCACCTCTGCATCAAGCTACATAAATATCTCAAAATCTTGAGCACCAGGAATGTATTTCATGATGTGTGGAAGCCAGAGCCTTGGTTTTTTGCTTGACTCCATATACCTGTAAGGGCATCATCAAATGAATTCAATTCGAGTGTTTCCAAGTTGAACTGGAAAGCGGTTTTTATGACAAACCTGCCAAAACATACTTATGACCTGATTTCAAAGTTATGGTAGTCACATACACACAACACGAGATTATGTAAAAGCATTTTCGGTGCTTGGCAACTAGCTCACCTTTGCAGCCCTTTGCACCTTCCCACAGTCACGTGATGACAATTTTCAATGTACTTTGCTGGTTTCTGATGCTTACTTCTGGTTTCCAACAAAAAAATGCTCAAGGAATAAAATGGATTTGCTTAACAACTGTGGTACTCACTTAATGACTGCAGCAAAAAAAAAATGTCAAAAAAAAACCCCTGAATCCAGTCATGTGATATTTCAATTTAAGAATGCAATGACTTATGACTGTAAATTTGGGCCCAATTACAGTCATAGGTAAAGGATTACTTGTATATTATTTATTTCTTAATTTTGTTTGCTGCCCATCTCACCATAAGGGAACTTTGGACAGCTTACAACATTAAAAATATTAATTTGTTGCAGTGCAGCAAATTAATGGCTAACAAAAAACTTCTACTCAAAGGCTGGTTAGTATCTATAAAAACCCACGATGCTCTCGAGAGCATGTAAGAAGAACAAGTGTTACCTCCAAGGAGCGACATCTATATAAAATAGGAGGTAAGTCATGTGTAGACAAAAAGAGCTCCTTCAAGCAGCCCACACAATTTTCTCAGATGGTACACAGTGTAGCACTGAATATATACAGTATATCCCCTCCAAACTGGTACAAAAGAATATAAATTCTAGCCCTCCCCCTTTTGATGATATTAGTGCATCACCATACTTGGCTGCTTAAAAAACACCCACCTTTATGGGGTGTACGGATTTTATGACGTACTTCTACCCTGGGTTGCTTTTCATCTTCTATATCTGAGTGTGTAGTAGAAAAGGGTAACACTGCCTTTATGTCCTTAGATATGCCTGCATTATTATGTCTTTCCTAGTACCATTTCAGACTATTTTTAAAAAGGTATAAATTTACATATTTTCATCTGGATATATTTCTAGGTATACACATACATAGACACAATGGCCCTCATATTTGAAATGTATATTTTGCCTGCTATAAACAGATTTTTTTCACGAATAGGAAGCCTCTTTCTTTTCACTTGATACCTTTTTATTGTTGTTTTACTTCTGTTGTTTATTTATGGATTTAGCAGACAGACATCTCATTTGTCTTCCATCAAGGCACTCAGAATACTGAAGGAGAGAGTCCTAAGTTATTCAATCAAATCTTTATTATGGTCGCAGACCAGCATAAATAAAATGGAACACAAACAATAATTTTTAAATAGCTGAAAAGTATAAAAACAAAACGTACGTAAGACGTTAGAAAGAATTAAAATGCATTAAAAAAAAAACATGTATATATATAAAAAACTTTTAAAAAAACATTAAATTAATGCAGGGGAATAAGAAAGTTATTTTTGGACTAACTAAGTCTATTACATTACACAACACTTGACTAAAAAAATGAAATGCTCATTAAGGCTAGATTGAAGCAGAGGCCATGATCTGAAGGATTTTAAGTGTAGCTCTGCAGAACTTGGCGATGTTATATGCTGTATTAAGATTAGTATCTGTAAGCAGCAAGGAGATGTAGAATTGTGCCCTTGGTATTTAGACAGTATGGTGGATGAGGCTATTACAAAAGCCCGTAATAAAGGTGCATCTCTGCTGTTTTACACCTCAGTGATATGCTTTGCACCCCAAAATATGGAAATGCAGCTACAATCTGCAGCTTGGTGGAACAGCAAACATTGGCTAAAACTAAGAATCACTACTAAACTAGGGACCATTAAAATGTATATAGACTGACACAATACAATTGTGGCAAAATAAAAAGGGAGACATCTGTAGGTTCTTGTAGGCTTTCTTGGAGGTGGAGCACATCAGTTTTAAAAATTAGATCCATTTAATTCAAGGCACAAATGTCCTCATCATTTGACAATAGCAGCAAACAAACACTTTCTATTCCTAAATTTTAAATTATATTATTGTAATTAATAAAACTTTACAGAGTCAGGAGTGAAGTTTTGGCTAAAAGAACATATTTCATGCAGTTCGAAATTACCTCACGGATGCCCAGTCCCCAAACTCTTCAATACTAGACTGACTGATCTGTTTGTTTTTCATCCCACCTTTATTATTTTTATAAATAACTCAAGATGGTAAACGTACCTAATACTCCTTCCTCCTCCTATGTTCCTCACAACAATGCTGTAAGGTGGGCTGAGAGACAGACAGATCAAGTCAAATCATTCTTTGACTTAAGTGTCACCTTTCAGGCTAAGGTGAGACTAGAACTCATGACCACCCAGCTTTAGCCTGGTGCTATAATCCCTAGACCAAACTGGCTCTCTATACTTAATTTATAATACATTCAATGTCATGTTGCCCCTCACTGTTTTATTAAAAAATCAAAATATCTAAGATAAATGCTACAATCCCTGTTTATCTTTATTTCAAAGGAAAATATGTAATGCAAGGCATTGTTTTCAAACAGCATTGGAGAGACTTTGTCATCTTCAAATATCACAGTACAAAATATTCCAAGATGCCAGCCAGTCATTCCATTTTTTGGATTGCTCCATCTCTTTTGCTATTTTTGTTTCCAATTTTCTCTTCTAAAAATCAGTGTCATGTGCCTACCAGGGGTGGGTTCTACTTACCTCTACTACCGGTTCTAAAGGTGCACGCGCTTTGCGCATGGTCAAGGTGCAAGGAGCGCACATCTGGCGCATGCGCAGAAGCTTTTTTTGACAAAAAACTTCCCAAAAAAATTGGGAAGGGTGGACCAGTAAGTACAGGTGCGCTGGGGGGGGAGCAGTCTGGGATGCGTAGAACTGGTTCGGTGACGTCACAGCGTCACCGCTACCTATTCGCACGAACCAAACCGAACCGGGGGCAACCTACTACTGGTGCCTACTGAATAAAATCAAAACAAAATGGAGTTCATTTTTTCTATGTATCCCTATATAACATGGTGTTTCCACACATATGCTGATGCTTTCCTCTTATGTAGTGATGAATATCCTACAAATGTACAATGTGCTTTCCCATATATTAATGATTAACATCAGTCTGCGTAATTCAGAATTAAGGTTCTGGCCTTCTTTCTAAAGTAGCATGCAGAAATTACAGTATAATTCTGAGTATAAATATTTCTTCTTTCAATTAAACCATCATTCTATCCCGACAAATTTTTAGCAATATTCTAGGATTAATACACCACATTGTGAACTTTGTATACTGTTTATAATAAGAAACTTCAGCAGATAAGGTACCCCACTGAATAATGAATGTTAAACCTGTGTATTATGCATCTGTCCTCTAACTAGGATTCTAGAGATAATAGGGAGTATTGCTCCATCAACAGGATAAACGTACAATTCTAGCCCAGTTATTTTCTATATGTGATATGAAGATTCCATATATCATCTTGGGCAGCTAAATGTCTCAGGAAATTCAAACTTGATACAAACTTGATATGCCACGAAATGTAAGCATAGACATTACTAAAAAAAAGTAATCTGCAAGGGAAAACCAAGTCCAGGTAGATATAGCAGATGAACTGGACTCCAGGGAAAAGGCAATTTTCCCAGTTTCAAGTTGCCTGCCTGGGGTGGGGGTGCTAAATGGTGATCAGTTATTGACAATGAAGGTAGTTTATTTATCCTGGTTTAATTCCAGATTTCTTGGTAAATTTAGGAATGGCTATTAACACAACATGTGTATTAGTGCCATATGAGGCAAATTTCCATACTGTGAGGAAGAAGCCTGAATTAAATTTTAATGCAGAAATGGAATTACTATTCCCATCAAATCTCATAAACCACAAAAGATGCTGGAGTTCAAACCATCATCCTCAGCCAGCATAGTCACTGTGCAAGGGAGCTGCAGTCAAACAGCTCTACAGATGGGGCAAATTGGAAAAGTGCTCTTGAGAAAGCACTCCCATGGTTAAATAGGAAGAAGGTAGGCCCCAAGATTGAACAAATGAGGGTTGCGAGTAAATGTGACAATCTTCACACAACACAGCTCTTCTCCTTGTACATTCATTCTGGTGGTGTTCCTGTATGACTCTAAGCTCTTTAGAAGCATCCTCAGACTAAACATTCCTCTTTCCTGCCTCTCAAATAATGGCTCTCCCTCACTGCCCAGCACCTCCTTTTTACTTTCTCTGATGGGAACCAACCATTTAAATCAAACTACAGGGACAGAGGCTCTCCACGTGCATTTCAGCTGACATATCTCCGCCCATATACCACACTCACACACACTAACCCACACACAGCCACCATTCATGCCAGCAATAGTGAACTCTGCCCCACTTCCAGAAGACAGCACGCGAGAAAGCTCTCAGAAAGACACAAGATTTGAAAAGAAGGCAGCAGCCCGAGGCAGGACCAAGCCTCAGCTGAGGTTGCTTATACTATGTTTGTACAGTACTGTAATGGCCTTAATACAGTCTAGGCCACGGCAGTGAGGGGGAGGGGCTAAGGAGGGGAGCTAGACCACTTGACTTGCATCTGATAAACGAGTCCTCCCCAGATCAGCTCCTTGATGGCTCCTTTCAACAGAGTTTGGTCTTTCCTGAACACTGCAGAAATCAGATGTATTTTCCCCAAAACAATGACCAGGGGCTTGCCTGCACAAAGTCAGCATTCTGCCTAGTCAGAACAGACAGAAATCAAAAGAAGAAAGTAGGGGAATCAAGGCAACAAACCTGGTAAACTAATCTGAACTGTCTCTAAACCATACAATCTAAAGAAGCACAATCCAGAATTTATTATTACCACATTTGGCAAAATGGCTAGGAGTAAGTTGTGCAAAACAAATTTCACTCCCGCCATTAATTCATCAGATTATTTTAGGCAGCATCATATTCTCTTTTTCCTCATCTGCAATACAATATTCACCTATCTAACAGGATTGTTGTAAAGATTTACTGAGTAAAAGAAGTGACACATTCTGAATAACAGAAACTGTCATCTAGGTTCAAAGTACTTTTATTAGGATCCACTCCATCAACATTTCTTAAAAAGGATTACTGGTACATTTCCTATTCTTAATACGATATTTCAAGTGCTATACACCTCTCAACTTTGAACATAAAAATAAGGAGGAAATGTCTCTGGTATTGGAGAGAGAGTTCTTAAATACCTTCATGTTAGGAATTAATGTCTCTCTTCATTTCTAGACATCAGCTTTTCTATATTTTTTAAAGAGAGAAAAAAATCCTATATTCATTACAAAGACACTATATATAGTATCTATAGATGGATTTATTAAACTCTTTGACACAGCAGGTTCCTTAGTTAAAGACTGTTCAGAACCCAGGAGTAATATTCAAATATCAAAATATTTTACATACAAACATATATTATTTTCGTTATTGAACGACTTGCAAAACTCTTTGATCCTGAACCCCACCTGATAGTGGTTACATACAAAGCAAATCCAATTTTAATAAATACCGGTAGGTTAGAAAGATAATCAGGAAATCTCCTGGTTTATTTTTATTCCTTTTTTAAAATGTCCGAGTATTGCATCTCAATCAACTGATGAAAGATTCAGTTGGTTAAATAAAACTAAATCATACAAAGTACAGACAAATGATGCTGTTCTATTCACAATTATACTGAAGTACACTTGTGATCCTTAAGTCTAAAATAAATCATGGGTTTTTAGTCATTTAATATCATAGGATAAATCACAATTTTACTGATTGGCATGTTCCCACCCATATCTATCAGTGTATCAGATGATGTCACAAACAAATAATTTTGCTTGAATTCTGCTAATAATTTTCATTATTGCATCAATTCAAATTGAAATAATATATTAGTTGAAAAGCATACACTATAGGAAATGGCTTTATTAGCAACCATATACTATACTCTTATTCAACAATTGTGAGGCATTTGGGGAGGGGGCTTGGTCTGCCTACTCCTAAAATTTCCTCATATATGGGGAAAAGTTGCCATATCTGGATCAACAACTTGAAAACCAACTGGCCTCAATTTCAGATACCACAGGATGGTGCTATTGCCAATGGCTGTCTACCCCCACAGCTTCTTCAGGAAGACTCTTCTATTAAATTAGTAAAACTCAGGTTGGTACTTAATAAAAGGTTATTGTTTCTTCTGAAGCAGATAACAGGATGGTTTAAGGGAGAAACCATTAGATTTTGATACACAAGAACAAAAATCAAATGACGTATTTGAAGTGGTCCTGGTCAAGTTATTACCTTTCAGTCTTGTCCTCCATAAGGCTATCTGCCTTTTCTTAAGCATATAAGGAAACTGATGACTAACAGATCATGGAAAGCACATTTAAACACACACACACATGCGTACACGCAATACACACACAGTATTATCAAATACGACACTTCTGCAAGCAAAAAACCAATCACCATGACATGTTTGTATGCACTCAATGCATCAATCTGAGGCAAATATAAACAATGTATAAGTTCAACAATTGTAGACAGTAATAAAAATGTATAAAGGCATATAAAAACATTTAACAAGAAAATTAATCCAACAGCCAGTGACATCAAGTAGAAACTGATGTGGGACATCTCAGAGAATTGGGAACAACTATAATATAGTAAGAAATTTTACAAATGTAAGTGTGAAAAGACAAGCTGAGTCTGTAACAGATTCTGTAGTTTTTATTGTGCTCTCTGTACTACCTGAAGCGTCAACCAGTCAATATGGAGTGGAGGTCCTGAAAAGAAGCATTTCCTCAGGGTCATCCTAGCCAAAGGTCAACCCAGGTGAGATGAAGAGGGCACTATGGCACTGATATATAAAAACTATGCTAGAACACCTTAAGTGTACCGTGGCTCAGCCACTTCAGCCAAGCACACAACTATTAATTTTTACAGGTAGGGAAACCTGTTTGGTTGTTGTTGCAAAGCTACCAGGAAAAACCACTTATGTATCACCTACTACAACTTAATCCCCATGCGGGCACCTCTAGAAGCCTTAAATGGGATCCATTAAATACTGCCCAAATCCAGTTGCAGCAGGGCAAAGCACCCACCCATCTTTGAAATATATGAGACCTTCCCCCCCCCGCTCCCCATCTCAAAAACAAGTCTATAACTGCTCTCCAAGACAAGCTTAACTTACATTATGAACCATAATCAAAACAAAATGTTTCGTCTACCAACACAGATCACTGAGTTGGGAGGCGGGGGGGAAAGCAACATCCTTCAGCCAAGTAACCACAACTGATTCTGAATATCTTGTTTTAAAGTAAAGGCCACCAAACTGGGGACCGTGGTACTTCTTCCTTTCGTATGAAATTTAAAAGCTATTTCTCTCTTTTGTAACCAGCTGCTAAAACTATACATTCCCATTTTGTTGCCAAGTTCCAGTTGTTTCAGATGGTTGTTCTCAATCTGATGCCTGCCAAATTTCTCAGACTATAGTTCCTATAATATACAGACATCATAGCTTGATCACCAAAGCCAACTTAAGGGGAGGGACATTTTAGAACAATGCAATTTGGTCATAAGCTAATTTTGTTCTCCAGAAGGTGATAAATACTTGTGTGTGTGTGTGTGTGTGTGTGTGTGAGAGAGAGAGAGAGAGACAGAGAGACAGATAGAAAGAGAGAGAGAGAGAAAGACAAAGGGAGAGAGAGAGAGAAACCAAAACTTTCACACACAAATTTCAAATCTAGCAAGGGTGTTTTCACGTACTACAGAGATTAATTGAATTGCTCTTGGACATTTTGAATGTATACATTAATATTGCTAGTTAGTAGAAGATTCAGATGTTGTTAATATGGTATACAAAGGAAATTTACCTTCAGTCTAAGAAGTGCGAAGATCTGCATTCATATTACACAGGTATGGGGTAGGTGGACAATACTCCCAACAAAGCAATAAGAATAACCTCATGGTTGCCTTACCTTTTTGCTTTGTTGACAAAAGTCGCTCTTCTAATTTAAGAAAAAAATTCTGGGTTTAATTCCCTGCCTTGACTTCTAAATAAATCATACTCTTGGCCTGCACTAACCTCTTTACTTGCTTATTGCCACTGCAAGCTGTTTTAGGGTGGGCAAGGCTGAGGTCACTTCCAGATCATGACCTTTGCTCTTCTAAGGGCTACCATTATTCACTTAATGCTTGTAACTTCCTTCAAAGTATCTTAGTCATAGATATTTTTTAAAAAAACTTTGCTAGTATTAGACTCTTTTTTAATTGTATTAAAAGGCAACCTTATTATCTTTTTTTCTTTCCGATTTCTATATGCAGGATAAAAGAGGGAGGTAAAGTGACAATTAATACTACATAAAGCAACAGAAAAAACTTGCAAAGGGAGATCTGGATATGAAGCCAGCGTGACAGCCATAGGCTGATGAAGAGAAGTGCAAATAAAGATATGACAAAATTTTCCTAGTTAGTAGAAAAACTAATTAGAACTATTCATGCCCAATTAAAAACCCCATAAATGTGTCTTTAGCCTTGTTCCAGGTTGGAAGTTGACTTCTTTACCAGAAATAAATTTCCCCAAAATCTTCCCCCCAAATTGTTACATTCTGGTTGGAGACTGCTTTAAAAAAAAACAACCAAAAATATGTCATTGAATATCTGAAGTGGATGAAAGATAGCTACCTTTTGATGATCCACATAAGGGTTGATCTCTAGACTGATCTTTAAAGGGAAAAAAGAGGTATCTTTCCTTTCCTGTAACCGATCAACTTGCACCATAAGCAAGCTGATGTATATCCATTCTCTCCCTCACAAAGAGGGGGAGGAAGGAAAGCTTTCACTGGGAAAAAATGCGAACAACACTGACAAAACTGGAGAGGGGCAGGGTGACACAAGGCCCCTCCTTGCAAGATACATGCAAAAACTTGCATGCTGACTGGGACCATTATGAACATAAACTGGGATATAATTCAGATTTATATCAATCTCTGCTGTTCAGTTTTCTCTTTCAATTTTAAATAAAATTGGGAGCTACACAGAAGCATTTACAGACATCTCAAAGCTTCTGATTTTTAAACATTGGCATGCATTAAGTACTCAGGATTAATCCGCCACTCTAACCATGTTCCCCTACAGACAGATGTCTCTCTGACAGCAGAATGAGCATCAGAGTCGCCCCTCAGAATCCCCCTTTCTTCAAGTACAGGATCCCTGCTGCATGGGTTCCTTTTCAACCCAAAGTACCCCCTTCCACCACCACCCTCAAACCAAAAGGGGGACACTTCACTCACCCTGAGCCCTTCCCCTGTTTAAAAAAAAAAAAAAAATGGAATAGGAAAGTTAAATCCAGCTCTACCAGAAAATGGGCCTTGCTGCCAACATTAAAAACGCAGTCCCCCCTACAGCCGCCCCCATGACTTGTGACCACTAGCCACATGCCAAACGTCCTTATTTTTAAAGAAAATATTTACCCACATTTCCCCCCCCTTTAAACACAAATAGAAAAATACCCTCCTCTTTCCTAACTCTTCTAAACACCACCACCCCCATCAACGCAAATGTCAAAACTAATTTTCTATTGTCAGCCTTCGCATTTAAAACGAGAAATATGCAAAACAGAGAGACCTCCCTGAGATTAGAACCAGAGATGCAAACAGTAAGAAATCAAATTCATGCAAGGGGGGGGGGGGAAGTGGGGGAATTAACCCTACCACCATCTCTTGGAGAGGAGGGGATTAGCATCAGCAAGCAAATTCTTAATTTTTGATGTTAAAAAGAAATTTGATTTTGTGATCATCACTTCTGAGCAAAACCATTTTTTTTTTCCACCGCCGTCGTCGTCCCCCCCCCCCAA
>JANHFM010004930.1:106488-118893 GCA_032468115.1 Grayia smithii | reverse complement strand
TCTTTATTTTAACTGGAAAAGTTGGGGGTCGTCTTATACGCCCAGTCGTCTTATACGCCAGAATATACGGTAAGTTGTGCATCTCATTCTTCCTGCTCTTTTGGCAAACAGGTCCTTACATAGAACTGCAAACTAGTTTGTAAATACAGTTTAAAAGACACCATAAAGGTGTCACACTGTGTCACCTAAAGTGTCAATCCTGCATAATTATATATAGGTTCTAACTTTCTGATATAAGAAAAACAGAAATCAGCAAGGTTAGTAATACACTTCTGGGAAAGTTCACATCTAAGACCTATAAATAATACTTTTCTACTTTTCCAGGTAGTAAGTATTCTGCTTAAATCAGTATTGCTAATTTAATATATTTAACACATTATAATGGGTGATTTGATTATATAAAAATACCTTTATATAAGTTTCTTCTTGTGTCTGTTGTCAACATGCATGTCTTTGAGGAAACAAACATTCAAAGAAATGTAGGCTATTCAGCTGTATTTTCACTGTCATATTTGGGTTTTAAGTACTGGAATCCTGACATGAACATGAATTATTATTATTATTATTATTATTATTATTATTATTTATTAAATTTCTATGCCACCCTTCTCCCTAAGGACTCAGAGTGGCTTACAATAAAAAATATACAAGAAATATAAAAACATAAATAGACATACACAAAACGATGAAACATTACATTTAAAAGGGGCTAGGTCCAAATTAAAATACATAATTTAGAATTTAAAACTAGCTAAAAATCAAATTAAAAGGTCAACTGTAGCCTGCCTGGTGGAAAAGCCACGTCTTCAGGTCGCAGCAGAAAGACCGAAGGTCTGGAGCGGTCCGAAGTTCTGTGGGTAAATCATTCCACAGGTTCGGGGCTCCCACAGAGAAAGCTCTCCCCCTGGGTGCCGCCAGCTGACACTGTCTGTCTGTAGGCACCCTGAGGAGACCAGGGCGCTGGGAGGATGCCTGCGGCAGAAGGTGGTCAGAAGTTGAGGTGCTGTCTCTTCTTATTGTGTCCAAATGCTTTTCAGATTTCTTGGTATGGCACCAAAATTATTGGCACCACTAATACTTTCCTTTTTCACATCTCCTCAATCCATATTGATTCTTCTAACCCTGATTTCTAAAATGTCAATTATCCATACATTTAGTTCTATATTATAGTTGGTCAAATAGTCAGCCAGATGTTTACACTGGTTTTGGCATTTTTATCTATCTATCAAGTTCTTCCCAAGGAATGTTGTTTTTTGTTATTGCTAAAGATATTGTCTAAGGATGTAAACTGTTCCAAGTAAACCTGTATTTTGATTGATTGTCATTTTGCTGTTGTTGTTGTTATAATGTGAAAATGGAACTGGAGAGTCAAAGAAGATGAAACAGAAGATTCGAAAAGGACATTTTAACCCAAAATCAACAAATATAACAAGACCCTGTTTTATTGCCCCTGAAATAAAGTGTATATGTATTATAAAGGCCCTAAAGACATAGTTTTGCCAAATGCCTGGAGATCCCAGGGTGATTCAGATCCCATCAAGTGGCTTGTTTGATTGTTTTTGCCAGGTGGATGAAGGTTTATTGCACTTTATATTTTGGGTTTTATTTCAAGAGTCACCATGAAGGAATTGGGTAGCTGTACAATTTTTCTTTAAAAAAGATAAAAAATATAACAAAGTCATCCATTTGTATCCACATTATTCCTTCTTGCAAATTGCCTTTTCATATTTTATTTTGCCACAGAGGAAGAGTAAGCAGGTTCAGAAATGCACACCTCAGGCAATGTGCTGTTTTAATCAAGCAGGTTTTATTCATGCCAAAAGAAGTGTGGTATGTTTGCTAAAAGGCACAATTTCCTGTATACAGTTCAGACCTCTTTTGTTCAAATGTAAATTATTCCTAAGAATAGTGTAACTATGATGATGAACCAAGCTAGTTAAACTATGTGTGATAGGTATAAAAGCAAAAGGTTTCTACAATCAAACTCTTAAGACTGGAGAACTCTGTTAGTTGCAACAATTATCTAAGCTCACAAATGAAAACAAAATAAGCTGCTAAAATACTGCTCCTGTCAAAATGACCATATGTTTAGAAGAAGCTATTAGAGAAAGCCTTGCTCAGTAATCTTATAAGGGAGAACATACATCTAGCCAAATCAAAATAGCAGATGGTAGAAAGCAATTAAAACAACTCATTATGAAGTGTGATCAACACTATTCCACCATCATATAACCCAATCCGAATCTGACTAAGTAATATTTCATGACATGCCTCATTGATTCAAAATCAATGGTTTTGAAGGGAAATTTTAAAAAAGGAAAATGACAAACATTTGGGAGATGTTTCCAGACAAAGACAAATTTCAATTGAACTGGATAACATGATAATGGTATAATGATACCAGATAAGATCTAATGATAATGGATCTAGAAAATGTTTGAAAATATGCTATCGTATTTTCTTATTTCTTATTTCTATTTTCTAAGTGTAATAAAACAAATTTATCAGAAAAGAAAAGAAAATTTCCTGGTGAAATATACTGATATATTGTTTATCAGAAAGCCTTGTTCTTGGAGCCTTGGTGACTCGTGATCTACAATGAGATTCACCTTTTTATTAAATCACCTTTTTATTAAAAAAAAAATGATACATGAATATGAACTCCTTAATCTTAGGAATGAAAATGGTAAGAACTTGATGGGGCTTCAGAAATGGTCCCCATACGTCAAGGTTTTCAACATTTTTGCAAAAAAAAAAATTGTTTTGTTTCTTTTTTTATGGATTGAGCATTTTTTAATGTTTTGGTTAAAGATGGATCACTTTTAGAAGTCACAAAGCTTGTTCTATTAGAATATTTAAATGGCTTTCTTAAGTACAGGTAATTCTATAATAATAGTTGTTTTACTGAAGAAACACTTTATAAGTTAGACATTTATTTACAGCACTAGATTTAGTTTAAGTGCAAGCATAGGCAGACCTGAGGTCTTGATTGAAAAATATATAAAAATCCTGTTTTAAATTGCCTACATAGAGTTTCCTAAATCAAGAAAAATATTCTATCCTTTTCTCTCTTCCCTCATTCACCCCAAGATATAAGTTCTTTATATGTGTGTCTGGAGTTGATTTATTGGATGCCTGTGATTCCAAGCACATATCTTTAGAAAGAAATATATCAGCCAGAGGACCAATTTTATCTGGACACTGTCTATATTCAGTGGGACAGTCTTTTTTTTCCCTAGTGGCTGCCATGTGGTTATGCACATTTCCTACTTGTCTCTAATCTTTCCTTTTCATTTGCTTTCTTTTCAAGAAATAAACCGATGGCGGTTTCTTATTAATTTTTGTTATGGTTACTGGAAACTGCCAAAGTTTAGCTATGCTATGCTAGAAGTTAAATATGAGTTGCACCATGAGTTATGACAGTGCTGAACAAGGGTACATATGACTAGTTCTTGGAGTTCTGGTGGTCATATGATCATCAGCTGGGTGCTTGGTATCTGGCTCACAATTATGCCTCATCTTTGGGTCACATTGTCGTCATTTGTGACCTTTTTTGCTGGTTTCCAACAAGCAAAGACATTGGGGAACCCAACAGGAAGCCAAAAATGGCAACCAAATGATGACCTCACTTAAATGATGACCCATGGTGACAGCAACTGGGAGTTCTAGAACTGCCATCACTAAGTGGTGCAGTCATATGAGTTGGCATAGGGGACTGTACTTCATCAATTGTTAATCATTCATTTTCATGTGTGTTTATATGTGATTTGCAAAAGGTAGCCTTCGCCATGTTTGGATTAATATTCATTAAACTGATCCTCTCTAGTCATATTATTGAAAATGTTTTATATTAATATAGCTTAATGTAAAAATAAGAACTTACCTGAATTCTTGTGACTAAATGGAACTAACAGCCAGTTTGATTCAATAATTTAGGTCTTACAATAGGAATATAGAGACCTAAATTCAAATTCATCAACTAGGCAGGCTCACTAAATTAGTTTGGGCCACTAACCAAAGAGGACGTATAAGTAAAATTGAATAGAAATCAAATCAATAAATCCTGTTTTTCTAATTGCCTTTTTCCAGAACATATTTTTTTTAAATTCTGATATTTCATAATTATCTCTCAATTATAACTCATTAGCTTTCATGGCTTTCTAAGGTCAGATGTGTATGATTGCATTATCAACTGCTTTTAAATATTTATTAAAATGAAAAGCACAATATATAAATTCTATACATTAGTGAGGCTGTTGGGTAGTTGCAATTTATTATCAAGTAATATCAAGTAATGGTCCTTTAATATCAAGTGATGGTTCTTCCAAAGAGAACAGAGAAGAAAGGCTTTCCTAGGATATTTGTTTCTGTATCCCCCCCCAAAAAATGGATTAAAATTTGTTTAAAACTTTGTTCTCCACCATCAAGTTCTTTTCTCCCATAGCTATTGATTATCATTTGTATTGCAGTTTTAAACATTCATAAGAAAATTTCAAAAGGAATTACTTGAAATTAAGAAAAGATAACTAAGAAATAACTGGACAGTTATTTAGATAGGAATCAGGATCAGAGTGGGTTTCAGCAGGTTCTGACCGTTTCTGGAAAACTGGTAGCAGGAAATTTTGAGTAGTTCGGAGAACCGGTAAATACCACCTCTGACTGGTCCCGCCCCCATCTATTCTCTGCCTCCCGAGTCCTAGCTGATCAAGAGGAAATGGGCATTTTGCAGTAACCTTCCCCTGGAGTAGGGTAGAAATGGAGATTTTACAGTATCCTCCCTTGCCACGCCCAACAAGCCATGTCCACCAAACCATGCCACACCCACCAAACCACACCCACAGAACCAGTAATAAAAAAATTTGAAACCCACCACTGCATCATAGCCTGTTTCTAATGCCCCTTTATTCTTTGGATTTGTTCAAAGCTGTGAAATTGCAACACATCCTTTCAACCCTGCTGTACATCAACTGTTAGCCAATTTGCATGAAGAGGTAAGATAACTCACTTGCTGATTATATAAATTCTTTCACTCATCTGCGATTTTTCAGGATATTATTTTTCTGTGGAATCTCCTCCCCATCCCTCACTCCAAATAGTACATCAAAGAATCAGTCTGAAAATGTTGGCAGGTATAGAAAGAGATAAATGGAATAAGAATCAGGATGGGATATTGATTAATTTATATAGTCTAGTAATAGGATTATTAAAAAGTTAGGGACTGTGATGTAGCAATAAAAAAGGAGAAGGCATTTCTGGTTTTGAAATACAAAATATAAAACAAAGCTTTAGCCAGAATAGGAAAAGGATGGGAAAAGTACAGAGCTTCTGAGAATATATGGCAAAGATTTATTGATAAAGCCAAAGGATTGTGAAAAAAAAAATCTTAAACAGTTCCCATAACCTTTTGTTGCCTCCCAGTATTTACCTTTGTGTATTTCCAATTGTTTTTGTTAAAACAGTGCAAAGTACTGTAACTTTTTTAAAAATCCATATTTAAGGCTGAAACCAATATCTATTCAATTGTATAATTGTATTCAGAGAAGGCAGTAGGAGGAATTAGGACTAAATAGCAATTCAGGAAAGAAATTTAGGAAAAAAATTATTCTAGAGCAGTGATGGGGCTTGATGGCTCTCTAAGAGTCAATCTCAAGCAAGGCCATAAGGTATTTGAGAACTATAATGGACAGGGTGTAGCTAAGAGAAGCTGACCTTGACAGATAGAAGAGAGAAGCAGCGGTTTCTACAAAAAAGTGCATGAGAATGTTAATAGCAAGACATCCTCCTTTTTTAAAAGTACTGTTTTAATTTAGGGTCTCCAGAGACAGCAGCAGCTGCTAGCTGATTTATTTTGTTTTGGGGTGACTTCTTTAAGTATTGGTTTTTTAATACTTAGTTGCTTGCTACAAAGACAGTACTCAGATAAAAATATTTCTGACAAGGTCGATTGGCCAGTGGTCAATTTATTTATTGTAACAATCTTCTTAGGCAGTTGCCAGAATTAGAGGCTGCAGTGTTAAAGAGGAAAAAATTACATATTAAGCTGCCTTTCAAGGTATGTCCTTTGAAAGGGGCATACAGGAAAATGGCATTTAAACAAGACAATAGAAATGCATTTTGAATTTCTAAAAACAGCAGCAGAACCATTTGGGGAATGGAAGAGGAAAGCCAGAGACAATTTAATGAAAGATCTGACAAAACAGTGAACTCTGATAAACTTAGGGTATTGAACAAAGTTTTGAGGGAAGGAAATTCTCAAAACCAAGAGTCATTATAAAAAATACCATCCTTGTGATCTCTGAGATTTATTACATATTTATACTTCTGAATTTGTCCTTAAGGCAAAAGGCTTCATAACATGTGGAATATTCTTCAAATAATCTGTTCCCAGTCATAAAAGCTTTAGAAAGCTAGCATGTTAAACTGAACTTAGAAGTTAGTAGGAAAAGTTGAGATTTCTGGACTGTCTAGTACAGTTGTTTAGCCTGGAAGATAACCATACTTATATGATTACCAGGCAAACTGATGTATCCAAACAAAAGCATATTTCTAGCTATCATTATAATCTACATGGGTATAGGACCAGAAGTAACCCCAAATTATAAATTTGAACAGACCCTTCTATAAGCAAATTACTGCTGAGTTCAGCTATATTTTTAGCCAGTACTCCATCCCTTTTCTCGGAATTAAGTTGCTCACTTCTCATTCTCATCCATTTCACCGGCTTCTGGGCATCTTTGAAGGGTATCCAGACTTGCTTATTATTCATGTGCTTGTGCATCATAGCACATGCTTGAAATACCCAATACCTCTACTGTGTATCTGATGTGGAGCTACATACTGCAAATGCAGATTAGGATTTTAATATCTTGCATTAAATTGCAAGAAGCATTTACAGGAATTTCATAACACATGCATTACTGGCCCGCTTAGCAAATCCTATGTCTGTCTGTCTGTTAGCTGAATATATATCAATCAGAGCAGCATTTGTGCAGTCATTTTTTCTGTAAATAGACAAGTTAATTTAAAAGATGCTCAATTTCATAGACTATCTAAGCAATCTCCAAGCAACTAACATTCCCATTGCTAAGAAAAACATATAGCACACAAATGAACTTGTCTGTGATTTCCCCCCCCCCCCCAAGAAGTATTAGAAATTATATATGGATTTATATGCCAGAAATTCTATATCCCATATCTTCTGGGAGGAAAACCAGTGGACAAATTATTATCTGATAATTTTGTAATAATTAAAATATCTGAGTTAGGCTCATAAAAAAGATAAACTTTTCTGGTATGGGGAATTCTTTGGAAAATTGCCAACAGTATTTCCCTAATGTTTGGTCTAATATAAATTATACCAAGGAAATTCATGGTAGGAAAATTTTCTATTTTCTATTTCCAAATATATGTGTTTCTTGAAAATTTTCTGTTATGAGGTTCAGTATTCTACAGAATGAATAAAGCACAGGGATATTACAAAAGGAGAGCATTAAGTTGAACCCACCATTATTGATTTGATTTCCTTTGATAAAAAGGATATAAATGCAATAAGCAAATGCATTAAATGCATTTCAGAAATAAAAAAGACAAGTTTTATATCTTTTCCTCTTCCTTGCTCCATATCTTTTTATTCTTGGGTAAGGCGAGGCAAATTATGACCTTTGATCCAGCCAGATACAACTCCCAAGGTGCTTTGATATATTTCCACAAATTTCAACAGTTAAGCTCCTAGTATGCTGTGTTGACTAGGCCATCATATCAAATTATAGGATAGCTTGCTCTTTTGGACTTAGTGTGTTGTGTGAACTTATGTATTGCCATTATTGAGTGAACATATGCATTGTCATTTCTTAAATGTAGTTTATTATAGTGTGTTATGCCAACACAGTTAGTGTATTCTCTAAAGTTAACATAGAATATTGATTCAATAATTGCACTAGAACTAAGGAGATTCACATTCAGCACAGAGTTGTCTGGATGACACTAAGATAGTTATTCTGTTAGCCTACTATATAAAAATTAAGAGACATTCCATCTCTCATGAAAATTACTTTGAGCTCTAAGAAAAAATGCAGAATATAAATGCTAGATATAATAAGACAATTAATAAGTACAAGAAATGAATCAGGTGGGTAATCTAACCTCTTTAGAAATGTGGGTGTCATTTAATTCATGGAAAAAAATAAGAGTGCAAAGATAAAGTTGAAATAGCTTGGACAATCTCTGGTGAAATCACAGAAGGTCTGTATGAGCAAGGTTTTAAATATTATATATCTATTCATAATTACTAATTACAAATGGAATAAAATTAGGCAAAATAATATCTCAGAATATAGCCAACCCAGACATGTCCAATCCATAGGTTGCATGTGGCCCTAGCCAACCCCATAAGATATGATAAACATATTTAAAAATAAAGGAAATTTGACAATTTCTCTTCATTCAATGTGGCCTAGGCAATCCAAAGGGTTGAACACCCATGATTTACTCCATCCAAAAGGCTCGTGGCAAGTTACAGAGCAAGCAAAAATAAAAACAAGCAAGCTAGAATTGAAGGGTCTTTGGTGCTCTCTGAGCTTGGTTGCTTTCCTGCAGATGTTACATTACCCAAACAAGGCATTATCATCAATGCTAGTCAAACTAGAATTATCAGCATACTAGTAACTGATATCGTGTATTCTGTCCCAATTTAGATAGCAGGCAGGTCTTGTAATATTTTCCAAATTTGTTTTGTATTTCTTTTGGAGTGGATTCAATCTTTCTTTGGGAATGGATTTAAGCCTTTGAACCCCACCAAAGTTGTTACTGTAGAGTTTTGTTGACCAAACCTTACCCTAGATGACATTTTCCCACCTCCCAGTGGATATGAAAATACATTATTATGGGACAGAAGAGAAAGGACAATGGTCTCAAGGTCAATAATACAAAAGATATGGTATTTTATTAGCTATAATAAATACCTTGTAGTGTGCCTGGAGTACATGTAGCCAGTGCAAATATTCAACGTGGTTCTTATCTGCAGGTATAATTTTAAGAATAGTATTGCACTTCAATAGCAGCTAGGGTTTTTAAGTTTTGAACTTAACCGAATGCTGAACAAAGTTTATTCTTTTTTGTATTTCCACTTAATATACAATTCCCGGGATATTATCAATTAGCTTCAAGACAAATACTGTATAAAGAGTGAATTCAGATGTACATAATTTTAATGATAAGCTTGCTAATGGAGCTCATTCACAGTATTATGGTTAGACATGCATTCTTCCCCGAATCAAGCTCAGGAGAAAAACCGGTTCATCCTGTTTGCAGTTGGAACTACTGATTGGCTGGAAACTGGAAAAGTTGCTAGACAAACTTCCTCCTGTTCTTTGTCAATCAATTTTGAACATCTAAAAAATTGGTCCCTTTTTCAGATAAAAACAACAATGGTATGCTTAATGTCTCTGTGTAGACAACCTTTTAAATGGACAGCCTACTTGAGTTCTGCAAGGAGGAATACAACTGCAGCAGAAAAAAATGGCACTGGTCCTTATTTGTACATATTATGTTTATGGTACATGAAACTAAAGAAACCACATTACTGTGTTCAATGAATGAACTCAATTGATGAGGTTATAAACCATGATCTGTATCTTTGCACTGAGTGAAACCAGCTCTTGGTGCTAACCAACCATGGTTAAATGAACTAAAGCTTAATTGCGTGAACACAGCCTCTGTAATTTTGAATGTTCTAGCTTAACATATACAGGTGTGGTTTTATAATAAACCATGGTTCTCCAAACTATTGCCTATATATAGGCAGAGTCAGTATGCATTAAAAAACAGGAATTATTACAATTCTGTACTTATCTACTCTTTGGAGTAACTTTTTTCCTATTCTGAATTTTACAGCACTAGATTAGAACTATAGATTAATAAAAACAAAATTATTGAAACTAGTTAGTTATGTTATAATTGACCCCAAGCTCAGTCTCCTATAAATGATACTTCACAGATAAATGCTGCATTTTTCTGATCCGGACACATTTGAACATGTTTTTTGTCCTTGTGAAAAAATGTATCCAAGCTAATCTTACAACAGTCCTCTAAGATTCTATGGAATTATAGTTTAAAGAAGCTGCTAAAAAACGTATATTATGAAATCCCAATGCTCTGTTTTTAGAATTAGTCTCAGAGGTTACAGTACTGAAGAGAATGCATGTGAAATGATAACATTATCATCATCCAGAGAGTAGAACTATTCTGTAGACATTGTCAGATGTTGGGGATCTTACTGGACCCTGAAACCCTGTTTGATGGCCTCCAATGTCTACTTCTGTGCTGGTGAGATGACTGCTGAAAATGGAATAGCATCATCTCCTGACATTATGAAGCAGAAACACATGAAAAGTAAGGCTTAAAATGGATCACATAGTGCAAACTAATCTCCATATTCCGTTCTCCTACCTGTCCCCCCAAAAATGAAAAATTCTGCCCTTGGTCTCATGCCTATGATTCTTCTCACCCAACACTTTCTGAGGCATTTAGATTTCCCAAAATGTTAAGTGGGAACCCCCAAAAAATATTCTGTCAGAAGATTATGCGTCCCTCTTTTACATTACGAATTTCCAAGAAAGAACTAAATTACTATTAAAATAACTAACTGAGGTGTCTAACAAATATTTTTCTTTTAAACTGGCAGGAATGGGTCCTAGAAACCTTACTATTTCTAACATATGGCTTAACTACCTTAAAAAAAAGTCTTGTTCTATTTCTGTACAGGTTTGTGTTAAACTTGACTAGATGGGCAATATGGCATCTATAGGTGTATCTAATTTTAACTTAAAACCTGGGATACATGGGTGAGGCTGTTGAATCCTTCCCAATTCTGTCACAGTTTGTTGTCCTGGGAATTTTCTCTCACCACATTGCTTATTTTCCATGAGAAAAATGCCTGGAGCAGAACACACAGAGAAATGGGAAGGATTCAGCTATTCTCCCCCACTCCCATTCAGTAAACATTGTAATCCCCCCTTCCTGCTTTCCATATGAATGAAGCAACCCCATGATTAAAGATATGTCATTGCTGCTGGCATCCAGCCGAACATTTTTCTCAGGGAGCAGGGAGTATATTTTCCCCTGTAGCAGTGAGCATTTCAAAAACCTTAAATCCAGCCAGTATTTCCTTGTGAATAAATATATTTATTATAGTTATATTCTAAAGATTATCCAACTTCTAGTAGCTAATGTATCTTCCAGGAGCTTATGTATCTTTCCCACTTTTTTTTCTATTCGGATAATTTATGGGGCTAGATTTGAGCAGAATTTTTTCAGAGCTGAATTTGCTTCATGGGCTTGTGCTTCCATGGGCTCCCATTCTAGAGTTCATCTAGAAATAAATAATATTTATTATCTACTTCTATTATCTATGCTATTTCTATCAGAAAAATTGCAATTCGTCACCCATTGATCTTCCTGAGTTTTAAATTTGGGAAGATGGGAATCAAGTATAACTCCTCATGAGTATGTGAACCCATCATATAATATTCTTGGCAACTGGATGGACATTTTACCATTGCTTTTGAGAAGACGCTTTCCTAATTTTTCCTACTTTTTTCCTACTGTTATTCTGTTACTTCCAAGTCTTGGTAGACTCCCATACAAGTTTTAACCATGCCCAATCGCTTTAACAATATCTGCCAGGTGTTGCTACCTATTGAAGCAACAGGAGGCCTGGAAAGAACTAATACTGAAATAATCACTTGAATAATGCACCCCTCTTAAAAATAGAACTTACCATTTGTCAATTTCATTTTCAGTGTCCAATAGAAAGAATTCACTAAGAATCATATTTGATCCCAAATCTTGGTTGACTCTGTGGGTCCTTAGCCCCTCACAGTTTTCAGATAGTTACCCAACTTCATTGAATAATGGCATTGAGCAAGTATATTAAGTAACAAAGATTTTGGAAAAGAAAAATGTTCTTCCAATGGCTTTATGGAACAGAACTTATGGAACAGAAGTTATGAACTTCTAGTTCAATGTTTCCTAATCTTGGCATATCAGTAATGGCAACATTGGAGTGAAATATTACCTATGAAAAATTAGTATAAACAGAAACTATAATACAGGTGGTCCTCAAACTTATAACCATTATTTAGTGACTTTTCAAAGTTAAAATGGCATTGAAAAAAGTGACCTATGACCATTTTGTTCAGTCTTTTCATCTCTTGTTTGGCCACATCCAGCTTGACTTGATTCATGGATCTACTAGTACTAGCCCTCTGCTCTTCCCCATTAGCATATTGGACACCTTCTGACCTGAGGGGCTTATCTTTCAGTGTCATATCTTTTTGCCTTTTGGTACTGTCCATGGGGTTTTCATGGCAAAGATACTGGAGTGGGTTGCCATTTTCTTCTCCAGTG
>JANHFM010004930.1:76436-91118 GCA_032468115.1 Grayia smithii | reverse complement strand
GGTCCAATCAGAGCTGAAGAAGCTTCTTGGATGAGAAGCAAAACATCTTCAAAGAAAAAACAAAGTCCAGTTGCTCTTGAAAAAGCACCTTTTGAACAGTCATACCTGGGTGACTGAGAATCTCCATAGACATTTACCCCTGATTTTATTCACATGTCCATCTTAACTTGTGAGAATAATGTTTCTTTTAATGAAATCAATGAATCTCATAGTCTGTTGCTTTCCTGCTGATCTGCAGAGCTACTGCAGATATTTGGCTTTATTATGGGGAGTGAATTCAAATATATGAATGGATTAAATATTAATGTTTAATTCATGCTTTTGTAGCCAATGTTTTTTTTTAAATCTTCTATGGCCAAAAGAATAAAAATTGTTGTGAAAGCCTATGCCTTAAAATAGAAATTGTCTTAAAAGTTGCTGATCAACTGATTTTGGGCTAACATGGGTTTTTTCCCCCTACAATGGATGCATCTGTTATTCTGAAAAAGGATGTTAGATACCTTGTACAAGTTTTATGATGGTGGTGATGTGTTTTCTTATCATGATTCCCAAAATGAAACAGCTGACTGTTTTTCCATTGCTATGAATTGCCCCATTGCTGTGAGATTATTGGTAAAAATTGCCATAAGAGGAGGTTTTTTGGTTTCATTTTAAACTCTTTTTTTTTTCTTGGGCTGCTCACTCTAATGTTGATCTGAAACAACACCATTGCCTAAAAATGTCTGTTTAAATTTGTGCCAGGCCAGTGCTTCAGCAAAGCTGTATTGCTGATAGGTGACCTTGCTGTCCCTCACCCTTTCACACAGCAGTTGAAATGGCAGACCTTGTTTGTGGGTTTGATTAAATATTAGCTTTAGCTTGTAACTATCTCCCCCTTTCTCTTGTTTACAGATGGTGTCATATTCTACTGTTCTGATGGCCATCAGCAAGGTAGTATTCAAATATTTCTCTGTGTTCTTCCTCTGAATTTTGTCATTCTGCCCTTTGCATGTTTGGCTCATATAGAGGACACCAGTGTATATTCAGAGCCCCCAGAAACCTGTTCAGATATGACATCAGATGTGCAATTTAGCAGATTTTGTGAGCCAAGGAGAAATGTTAGTTTCCCTTAGAGATTTACAGCAAATTCTAACCCATATGACTACAACATTTTACTATTGTTTCTATTATTCATGCTTGAAAATATAGTACCATGAATATAGGTTTGATATGTGTACTTTGGCTAGTTTTGTAAAACAAGAAAAAGTGGAAGATTTAAAGGTATAAGACAGGTGTTGGCAACATGCGGCTCTTTCGCTTCCCTGCTATAGCTCCCTGTCAGCTGAACTCACCACTGGCTGGCCCCGCCACCATCCTCCCCTCCCAATCATTCCTCACCTGAGGAATGTAAGGGTGATAGAAGGTAAGGGTGATAGCGGTGGATGGATACTTGCTCCATATTCCAGAGCGGGACAGAAATACCCCTGTACTTGCCTCTTCTTCCAGACTTTGTTGGTGTTGCACGCACCTCAGTTGCTTCGCCCCGAGACACTGGCCTGACTCTTAATTTAAATCGTATGGTAAAAAACAACCAAAGAAGGAGGAAGAACAACATCAGCAACAACAACAACAAAAACCCAACCCTCACCTGTTTTTGGAAATAGTTCAAGAGGGAACACACACACACACACACACATACACACAAGAGAGAGAGAGAGAAAGAGAGAGAGAATGAGAGAGAGAGAGAGATGAAAGGGAGAAAGAGAAAGAGAGGAAGAGAGACGGAGAAAGAGAGAGGAGAGAGAAAGACAGAGACGGAGAAAGAGATGAGAGGGAGAAAGATATGAGAGAGAGAAAGAGAGAGACAGAGAGAGAGAAAGAGAGAGATGAAAGGGAGAAAGAGAGAGACAGAGAGAGATGAGAGAGATGAGAGGGAGGGGGAGAAAGAGATGAGAGAGAAAGACAGAGGGAGAAAGAGAAAGAGAGGGAGAAAGATGAGAAAGAAAGAAAAGAAACAAAGAAACAGAAAGAGAGAGACACAGAGAGAGAGAGAGATACCTGTTTCTCAGAGAAAAGAAAATACTGGGAGCAACAAAACCTGGGTAGGCGTTGCTCCTGGGATGTGTGTCATGTGACTGGGTGGGAGTGAGTGATGTCAAGTTGACCATTCCCACCCAGTGCCACCCATGTTTTCTTTTCTGTGGGAAATGGGTCCAAATGGCTCTTTGAGTGTTTAAGGTTGCAGACCCACGGTATAAAATCTTATTCACTTGGCAGCATTGCCTAATTGTCATCCGTTTGCTTTTGTAGACCTGTCTTCAACAAACTTTTTCTTTCCTCAGCCATTTAACAAAGAAACAAATATTGTAAATATGCATGTCACTAAAAAAATCATTGAAATATGTGCAGGTATATATCATTAGCCTGATTGATTTTCATGTTCATAGTCTTGGAACCCTTTCAGAACTGGATATTTGAAAATAGAGACCTCAAATGCCACAATCATTATAGTTTTTCCTCTTCCTTTCCTGAGAAATATTTATATAGTGCATACACCGCCCAACTCCCAGTAATTCTGGTCAGCTTACCCTGGGGAAAACCCTTATTTGCCATTTCCCAGAATTAAACTTTGAATTTTAAATCTAGAATCATGTATTTAATTATGTTTTAAGGCTCATTCATACACTCTGGCAAGTTTATTTATTGATTGATTTGTATATTGCCTTTATTATTCTTACAAATGACTCAAGGCATCGAACATATCCAACACACCTTCTTCCCCCTATTTTCCCCACAACAGCAACTCTATGAGGTGAGTCACAGGATTTATCCAGCTGGCTTTCATGGCTAATCTTGATCCTAACAGAGTTTATACAATTTGGCTTATATTGTATGGTGTTTCCCTGAACATAAGACCCTGTCTTATATTTTTTTGAACCCCAAAATAAGGGCTTGGCCTTATTATCGTAGGGATCTTATTATTTTGGGGGCGCAGAAGGCAGCGAGCGTGGCCACCCCATGGTTGCTGCTGTGTTGCGCTGCTGTAGCACCCCTGCACCCGCTTGGCTCCCTTTTCCACCGCACCTGGCTCTTTATTGAAGAGGTTGGCGTGTGGAGCGGCGGAGAAGTAATACCCGTGGAGTGAGACGGGGCTCGCTCCTCTTGTCATCTTTTCTCCCCCTCTCGCCAGGGAGACGCAAGACGCGTATCTTACCTGCCTTGCCTGTCGCATGTCTTGCTGTTGTCTGCAGGCAAACAAGTTGTAGGGTAAAACCAAACTTTTTGTGAGTTTGAGAAATTTGATTGAACTTGCAAGGTTCTTTTATGTGGCCCAGTACGGTCAGGACAAAATAAGGGTAAAAAGATTGTGGATAGCTGCTGCTACAGTACCCTTCGGAATTGCCTGCTATGACTGTCACCATTAGGTAAGAGTGCAAGCATGTGGGGTGCGTCGCTTAGCCTCTGGCTTCTTTTGCAGCCGCAATTGGCTGCAAAAGTGGCCGCGCATGCTGGAGGCGGCGGCCTGAGCTGCACCCGCAAATCAGCTGTGAATGGCAGGCTCAGCTGATCCGATTAAGGGGCCAAGAAGCCCTGAGGTGACTGGGAAGGGAAGGGCTGCCTCCTGTGCTGGCTACGCCCACCCCGTCACTAGGCTTATTTTCCAGCGAGGTTGTATATTTACGCCCACCCCAAAAATCAGGCTTGGCCTTATTTTCGGGATGTCCTATTTTCGGGGAAACGCGGTATAGACTCAGCCATTGTAGTTTTCGAGTCGCAGTACAATATATGATTTAGAATGTGGTGTAAACCCAGTTAATTGTGAGTTAGCAAAGCATAACAACACAATTACCTACACAATGATATAACAAAATGCGGGAACTTATTGTAAGTGTAACTGACTAGCAGATGGCTATCAAAATCAAAATATCTAGAGTGTACTGTAGGTAATCCTCAACTAACAACCATTTGTTTAATGACTATTCAAAGTTATAATGATACTGAGAAAGATGACTTATGACCAGTTCTCACACTTATGTTCCTTTTGGCATTCCCAGAATCACATGATCATACTTCAGGTGCTTGGCAACTAGCATTTATATATAATAGTTGTGTCAAGATTCCAAGTAATATATCCCCATCAATGAGAACTCCGAGGCAGGCACATTCCTCAAAGAACATTTATTGGGACATGTCAAATTGGCACAGACTTGGTGGAAAACCGGCTCTTAAGTTCCTGCCAGTTTTACATCCAATTAAAAGTAAAATTTTATCACTCCTCCCCCGAGTCTCCAGTCACATGGTCCAATCAGCATATAGTCCAGTTGTTAGGTGATCTCAGTCTCCATCTTTTGAATACCTGCATGAATGTCCTTGATTCCCAGGAGAAAGAATTTGATTTAGGCTAAAACACCCTAGCTATCTCTATACCCCTTTCCTGGCCCCTTAGCGCCAGGTTGTGTCAGCCCTGAAGCAATGTGAAAAGAAACCTCGTTAGAAGAAAGCTACAGAAAAGAAAATGGCCACAGTTAGGCCAGCTTCAGGGTTGACAGGCTGCCTGCCCTCAATTGAAGAAGACTTCCTGCAAGAGAGAGAGAAATCACAAAGAGGTTAGTTGGGGGTCTCCCTAACCTCCTCCCAGGAAGCCCCTTTGGCTTATGGTGATACTTATTATGGAACTCTTTCACCAATCTATCTGCCTTCATCTTCCAACTTTTCACCTAGGAGGCCTCAGAGAGAGGGTATCCTTTCCAGTACACTAAATAGTGAAACTGCCCACTGTGTACTTTAGAATCTAAGATCCTCTTTATTTCATAACATGTTTTTCCTTCAACTACAAATGGTTTGGGGGCTGCCCGATTTACTGACCTAAGCTGAGAGCTTACTGCTGGCTTCAGTAGGCTACAATGGAAGACTGTGTGTATTTTCCCCAACAGCTGGGGAAGTCTTAATTGTACCGTGACAGAGTTAATCACTTTCACTATAGGGAAAGGCCCTACAAACTTTAGGCCTAGTTTCTAAGTTTCTTAGAGGCAAACTTTAATTTTAGATATTTGGTAGACAGGTATCTCCCACTTGGAATTGCGGCGGGAGAAACCGGTGCTTGTCAGCCTACTTTTTATACGTTTTTAACACCTCTCTCAAAGCGCGCTTGGTATTTTCCCACAATCCTTTTAGGATTCCCGTCCATTCATTTAATGGCAATTGCAAATTCCATTCTGGTGGTGACCTGGAAAGGTGACAGTTCCGTGTTACTATACACCACGTTGTTGTATTGCCACCTCCACAAATGGCAGTAGTTCTCCCCAGTTGGACTGTTAATAGTCTAGATAGCACCTCAAATATTGTTCATTCATTGCATCCGCCATTCGTACTTGGAAGAAAAGCCAAACTAAGTTCCTGTGATGACCCAATGGACTTTATAAACTCCCTCCAAAATTTTGGTGTAAATTGGACTCCTCCAATATGGATATGATTCTGCAGGGGATTCCATGTAACCTATAGATCTGCTTGATAAACAATCTAGCTAGCTTCTTTTGCTGATGGGAACCCTGGGCAAGCAATGAAATGGGCTTGTTTTGAAAACAAATCTACCATGGTCCAGTGACTGTGTTCCCGGTGCTGTCAGGAAGCTGTACAATAAAGTCCATGGCAATTTCCTCCCATGGTCAAGACAGATCTGCCACTTATTGGAGGAGACCTGGGTCTTGCCTAGTCTCTTCTTTTCATGGTTGCACAAGTGCCACAGCTTTTCACATAGTCCTCAATGTCTTTCTTCATTTTCGGTCACCAAAATTGTCTCCTGGTGAGATGCAGCATTTTTAAATAGCCAAAATGTCCAGCTGGTTTAGAGTCCTGCCTTTTTTGAAGTACCTGAAGCCATAGGCTATGGGGTATGTAAATTTTGGGTCCCTTCCATGCAAGCCCTTCTTTGAGGATTAGTGCCCCTTTATTTTCTTTGTATCAGGGGTCTGGAAGTAGTTCATTCTTGAGGTTTTGGGTCATGCCCCTCAGTGGGCTGGTTTGTGATCGAGTGGTGGCTTGCGCTGCTGGTTGGGAAGGGAAAATCATCACGTGGATTACTTTCTGTGGCTTGCTTGTTGAATTGTGGTTTTCTGGACAGGGCATTGGGGAGTAGTTCTTCCCTCCTGGAATGTACTTCAGTTCAAAGTTAAATTGTTTGAAGTATTGTACCCAGCAAACCTGCTTTGGGAGAGTTTCCTGGGTTTTTTAAACACTTCTAAGTTTTTGTGCTCAGTCCAAACTTCGAATGGTACTTGACTGCCCTCCAGAAAGTGTCTCCAGGTTAGCAATGCCCATCGGACTGCATATGCCTCTTTTCTCCCATATTGCCCACCTCCTTTCGGTGTCAGTTTTTTGGAAGTCTAAGTGCATGGTGGCAGGTCCCCATTTGTATTTCTTTGGAGTAGGACAGTGGCAACTGCGATGTCACTGGCATTTGCTTGCACTATGAAAGGCTGGTCAGGATCAGGGTGTTTAAGGGTGGGTTCCTTAGCAAAAAGTATTTTTAGTGTCTCAAATACCCACCAACATTCCAAAGTCCAGTTTAAAGGTTGGCCAGGCTGGTATTTCTGGTCCGTTCCCCCCGTCCCCGGCCAGGTTTTGTAGTTCTGTTATGGGCAAGGCTTTTGGTGAAGGAGGGAATGAATTGCCTGTAGAAGTTAGCAAACCCTAGAAAGCTTTGGGGTTGCCAGTCTAGTACTACTTTGATTTTTTCCAGGTCCATTTCTACTCCCTCGTTTAACTGGTAGCCCAGGTAGTCTAGAGCGGTCTTGTGGTACTCGCATTTTGACAGCTTGATATATGGCTTTGCTGCGAGTAGTTTTTTCAGAATTTGGCATACTAACTACATGTTCTTCTATTGTTTCACTAAATATAAGAATGTCATCCAAATAGACGAGGATCTCTTTATATAGGTGCTCATGTAACATCTCGTTGATTAATTGCATGAAGGCAGCAAGGGCCCCTTGTAACCCAAACAGCATTACTTTGAATTGGAAGCTGCCTAATGGGCAGTTAAAAGTGGTTTTCCATTTGTCTCCTTTTCTGATTCGGACCCGGTAGTATGCCTCCTGCAGGTCTAGTTTGATGAATACCTTCCCCTTGGCCAGGTGGGACAGCATGTCCTTCATTAGTGGCAGTGGGTAGGTGTTTTCCACGTATATTATTGTTCCCCAAAAATCAATGCAGAGCCTCATCAACCCACCTTTCTTCTCTATAGTCCCTTAGTTCTTTCATCTCTTAGGAGTCATGGAATACAGTTTTGGTTTTGGTAGTTTAGCCCCCAGCATGAACTCAGTTGCACAGTTTGTGGGTTGGTGGGGTGGGATAGAGCATTGCATTCCTTTTTGCTAAAACTTCCGCTAAATCCTGGTACTCTCCTGGGATCTGGGGAATCCCTGGGAGTGGCTTTGATATGGCAGCTTTCTTTTTTTGGTTAGTGTCATTCAGCCGCTGGAGGACTTCTCTCTCTGTTAAGGTGGGGCAAGGGTCTTGACTCAGCATTAGTTTCAATTTTCGGTAGCCCCCTTCCCAGGTGATGATTGGACCCCATTTGTCTCACCAAGCCAGTCCCAGTATGATGGACTCAGTCATTTTTGGCACCACTACAAACCGGATTAGCTCCCAGTGGCATTCCATCTCTAGTTTGATGAGTTTAGTGACAAGCATAGCTGGGCTCCCCCTATTAGCAACCCATTGACTTGCTCAAATCATATAGGGCTTGCTAGGAGTCTTGTCTTTATGCCCTGCTTGGCAACTCTGGAGGGGTTGATAAGGCAACGAGTGCAGCCTTTGTCTATGATGGCTTCTACTTCCCCTTGGTTTCCTGTCTCTGGCATCACTATTTTTGACTTAATCGTGAAGTGACGGATGGCTTTACTTACCAAAGGGTCATCCTCACTATTGTCACTGCTGTTGCCGCTTGCCAGTGGTGGGACCTCAGGGGCTGGAGTTCCCTCTTCCCCTTTTAGGGGAGGGGAGACCTCAATGGTTTACCAGACGAATTTCCCCTTTCCATGATTTTGCACTGCGGTCTCTTTGGCTTTATGGTGGGAGTTTGACCTCTTGCTTGTGGCCTGGGGGCTGGGGCCAAGCGCTCAGATGCTCAGTGGCCATGTTGTGCACACTGGAAGCATTTAATTGGCATCATGGAGGTCCCTCTTAGTGGCTTCTTCGCTTGACATGGCTGGATCACTGTCCCAATTGCCTTTTAGGTTTCCTCTCTCTTTTAGGAGACCTCTCTGGGGTCTCCTTCTGATGTTGCCATAGTTTGAGGTCCATTGCTACAGCCATCCGGTACCAGTCATGGATGTGATCTGGAGCTCCCTGGCAAAGGCAGATTTGGAGCAGTTCTTTGCCCAGGCCATCTTTAAAGTAACGGACTAGCATCAGTTCCAGCCACCGCCTCAGCTTTCTGGTGATTCTTCAAAATTCCTGGACATATTCCTTGGTTGGATGACCTCTCTGTCTGGTTTTCTTAATTTCTGCCTCTGCTTTTTGCCTGTGGGATCCTCAGATCGGCTTCTTAATTCCTGTAGGAAATCATTGACATTTCCTAGCTCAGGAGCCCCCTCGTTGTGAAGTTGGGTCACCCATTCAGACTCTTCTCTCTCAAGGTTGTCGTGAGGGAATGATTTCTCAGTTGTCTTCATAGTTGTCTCCATAGTGGTAGATGTGAGCCCATGCAAGGTTTAGAAAGAAAGCCAATCTCTCCAGGCTCTCATTGAACACTACTTGAAAGCGTGGCAGAGCCTCCGCTCTGGGCCAAGGCGGTGGTGGTTGTGGCGCAGCTGGTGGGGCCGGAATCCACTGTGCCTGGATCTGGACCCAGCCCTGTCCATGGTAGTAGGCCCATTCAGGAAGCAATTCCCCAGCCGGTGTCTAGTGTGATTGACCGGTGGGCTGGCTGGTTGTCTGCGCCTGGGTCGGTTCAATAAGAACTGGGGCTCAACCAAACTGACAGCGGCAGTGGAGGGCTGGTAGTTCGGGCCACCTGAAGGGTTGACCGGCCCCTCCTGGGCAGACTTGGTTACATCCTGGGTTGCACTGAATGCAGAGCTTGAGGCATCACACCTTGGGTAGACCGGTCCCTCTGCAAGGAAAGTGAAAGTCGGTGGGACCAAGATGGCCATCATATGGCCCGTTTGCTATGGGCTGGCTGATGCTGCCAAGATTCATCTGCTCGAATCTTTTGGCAGTTTCTCCAGGGTTTGGCTGCAAGTCTGGTATTTCCATTCTCCAGACTCATTTGAATTCAGGGATCCTGTTGACCTCCACTCCAGGATCATCATTCTCACTTCCCTCATGGATGTGGTCGAGTTCTCCCTCATCTGGCCCTGGAAGGCTAGTTTGGACTACAGATCCTCCTCCATCCGGTAAAGCTTCTTGGAAGCTGGTAGTTTAACGTACACCTTAGGCCGGGCCCCCAGTTGGTGCTCGACTTCAGCCGCAGCTGCTGCCACTCACTTAGGTGTCGATGGGAATGTCAGGCTCTCCTCGATTCCCACACAGGCACCACCGGCACTTATTGTTTCTCCGGTTTCTTTCTCCATCTTCCCTGAATCTTCTCTGCCCGGGTAGCAGCCGGAGCTCAGGACCTCAGACAGCAACTCTGGTTTGGAGCCTTAGAGTTTAGAGAGCCGGTTTAATGTCAAGGTTCCAAGTAATATATCCCTTCAATGAGAACTCTGAGGAGGCATATTTCTCAAAGAACATTTTATTGGGACATATCAAATTGGCAGAGACTTGGTGGAAAACCGGCTCTTAAGTTCCTGCCGGTTTTACACCCAATTAAAAGTCACTTCCCCCCAGATGGAGGAAACCATAATCTGGAAAATCTATGAATGTGTAGAAATGGACTCCCTTACTAGGAAAATGAAGGCAACAGATGACTCTGGAAATGACAAAATTTGGGAAAGATGGTATAAATTGGTTAGAAAACAAAAAGCAAATTAAAACTTAATTAAAACCAAAGGAACGATGCTTGTATATATGAAAGGTGACTCAGTGGATATGATAAACAGATAATTTTTTTGTAATATTGTATAAAATGATTTATATAAAGCCACAGTTTGATGTGCTGTAATCGTCGAGAATTTTCTTTTTTTAGAATCGACAACTTGTATAAATTGAGTATATGTATATATATAGTATAATATGTATAGAAATATTATTGGAAAATTGTTCAAAGGTTTTTATGTAAATGTCATTGTCAATGTTAAATAAAGGTTATTTTAAACTTTAAAAAAAAGTCACTTCCCCCAGAATCTCCAGTCACATGGTCCAATCACATATAGTCCTGTTGTTAGGTGATCTCAGTCTCCACTTTTCGAACACCTGCATGAATGTCCTTGATTCCCAGGGGAAAGAATTTTATTTTGACTACAACACCCCAGCTATCTCTACACCCTCTTTCCTGGCCCCTTAGCTCCAGGCTGTGTCAGCCCTGAAGCAATGTGAAAAGAAACCTCCTTAGAGGAAAGCTACGGAAAAGAAAATGGCCACAGTTAGGCCAGTTTCAGGGTTCACAGGTTGTAGTACCCCAGGGTCCTGGGATTATCACTTGCAACCTTTCCAGGACGTTTCTGACAATCAAAATCAATGGGGGAGCCAGATTCCTTTAACAACTGCATGATTCACTTAACCGATGTAGTGATTCATTACATTGTGATGTAATAACAATAGCAAAAAACTTGTAAAATAGGACATTGCTTAGCAATGAAAATTTTGGCCTCAATTATAGTTGTAAATTGAGGATTGCCCTGTATTTCCTCTAGGGTTTATTTTCAGAATTTCGAATTTCCTAGTTAGCACCTAATTCCAAATTTTGCATTGAAGGCTGGATGCAAGACCTGGTTAAAATGACTAGTCTCCTCCCCTCTTGCCTGGGATCATCCATTTTGCATGAAGATTTAAAATCTACGCCAGGTAGAGTGAATAATAAAAAATATAAAAGGTAAAGGTACAGTAGGTGGTAATTATCTTCCAGTTTTAGACTGGACTGCATCTCCATTTAAGAAGGCAATACTTGGTGATATTTTGTTAAATCAAAATATTGGAGACTTAATTGTAAAATATAAAGTATGAGACATTTTGATAAAACATAATGGAACCATAATTATTAATAATGTTTGGTATAATGCTCTTGAAACATCAAAGTGCTTTAGAAAAAAATGGTAGGAAACATCAACCTTGCAAAATTCAAGCCCATGTCTGCCTTAATTTTTGAATTACTTAAGACCAGTTATAATGTTTTTGTGGTCCCTGTTTTAGTTTGATGACTTCTCCCGAGACCTCTGTGTCCAGTCATTACTTGAAATTATGGACATGTTCTGTGACCGTCTCAGGTAGGGAATGAATTGTATGTTTAGGTGCATATGTGTTGAACATAGATGAGACACTGTTATTATCAGGCAGTGGCTTATGAAACGCCTGCTGGTTGCTAGGATCAGTCCTTTAATTATGATGTTATAGTCGCAAAATGTATTTATGTATGAGTATTTCCACTAAGTTCAATTCCCAGATGGTGTGGTCTCTTTGGTCCTTTCTATTCACAGTGTAAACTCTTGTTAAAACTCATTGTCTCAAAAGCAAAATCCTTTTTGCAATCTTTGAAGTCAAGTGATTCTTAGAGAAAGAATCATTGTTAACCGAAAGAACCAAAGTTCATTTTTTTTTAAAAAATGGAGAACAAGGGACCTCAAAAGAAGAAGATTGAAACACACTGAAAACTGAAAATAGATCTTATGAATATAAGCACACTGAGATAAAATGATACATTTAGTGAAGGTGCTAGGATCATTGATGATGTTACCTAGTTTGGATAATGAAATGTCTGCAAGAAAACAAGTTCAGAGAGCACCAAGGACCCCTCATGTCAACCCTGAGTTTCAAATATTCTCCTTTATTGGTGATACATTTAGTATCCTGGTAAATGAATTGCATGTATGTAGAGAGTGCAATTTCTGCTTAGTTGCCATAATTTGAGCAAGTGATTTCTTATGTTTTGAAATAAGGCCATATATTTCAGATCATTCAAATCCTATTAATAATGCTTTAATTACATGCAGTCATACATTCTTGTAACTTTTCAAAAATTATTTGATAGACCATTGATATTCCAATATAAATAAATGGAATTCATAACTCTAAAATCATGTACATTCTTGATCAGTCTGAGATATTGTGATAGCATATCTGAATTGGAGGAAGCTACATAGCTAGTCAGGTCCAATCTTCAATCAATGTGAAACCACTAACCTACCTGTGATAACTGACTATGGTTTCAGCAATATATATATTCAACAATTGACTAAGCTAGTGAGCTAGGCTAAGAAAAACATAAAGAATATAAAAAAGAGCAGGAGGAAGAAAAATTCTTTACTATGCTGTGTATGTGAAGAGAAGCATTTGATTCTCTTCTCTGATTTTTAAAAACCCAGACAATTAGCAACAGAATATATATATTCAGAATTATCATGTACGTTAATTTCTGCTACCTCATTTTCAATATTCCTGGGAGAACCACAATTGTTAGATAAGGCTTTTTTAATTTTATTTTATCTTTGATTTCAAAAAATTAAAATTCTGTAAAGATCTTACCTTTCTAAATTCAGATTAAATGTGTTATGTAGAGGTAACAGGTGAGGGTGCTGGAGTGGATTGAAATGTGAGGAAACAGAAATTTTCTCTTCCTATAAGAAAATAGAAACAATGAATATTAAATTGTTACCAGAACACTGATAAACACCTGTTACAGCCAGATACAAAGCCCAATACTTAATCCTCTCTCTGCTTAATTCAATGTTCTGCTTTTTAATTTGATCAGGACCCTTCAGCTCCGAGATTATTGCTGTTTGTTGAAAAAGTACTTGTCCCATCAACAAGATTTTGCTCTCAGTCCCCATCTGCTTTTTGGGCCCAGTTATGTTAATCGTTGAATGATTGAATATTTTCTCTTTTTAATTTGTTTAAATAAAGACATAAATTGTAATGAAAATGACAACCTGCACTGTGGTGCCACATTATGCAAGATGTTTGATGTCACTACTTTGATACTCCTGGTTGATAATATAAATCCCCTGCTATAGAATTCTTTATTTTACTCTTTCCTGAGAAATCCCCAAAAGAAAGCAATGAACAGAAAGTTGGTTAGAAAAATCAAAGTAATAACGTTTTGAATCATATTATATTTTGGGATATTTAAATTACACCTAGGCTGTAGCAATCTTATGCTAACATTGCAGATGGAAGGCTAAGATTAAGCACTCATGCAATTTCACCACAAAAGTAATATTTGAAATGGGCATTTTCTAATTGGCAAGTTATTCTCATAGTAGGGTACTTACAGGTCTTTGTGGCTTAAACTACTGTGTTGAACATAGTGTTGCTGCATGTACTCTTGCGCCATTTTGCTCTTCTGCTTTCACTATTGGGCTCATCATTTCCATAAAGGGAGTTTACTCTTGCTAAACTACAACTGAGGTGTAACTACAGGAAAGTATGTCCATGAGTAAACTTGATTGGATTTAATAGGCAGAAGACCTAATGCAGCAATATGGCCTTTCAAGAATGGGCAGTGGCTATGAAATTGGGAAGTCAGTAGTAGGCAGGCAAGTGGAAAGAGGGTTACAAAAATCATTGGAACTTTCAGAAATAAGATCATCTATCATTTCTCCTTCACATATTTTTTGAGATTTATCTGGCCACCATGAAAATTGAATAATTTCTGTTTCTGAAGATCATGGAAATTCTGCAGTAAATATCTGCATGTCAAGCAAGATAGTCTTTTTGCTAGATATGACTTATTTTGTCCCTTCCTTACTCCACTTGCAGCTGCCATGGTAAGGCAGAAGAATGTATTGGCCTCTGTCGTGCCCTGATGAGTGTTCTCATTTGGATGCTGCGGTGTGCTGCCTTCTATACAGAAAAGCTGAAAGAACTGCTGGAACAGGGGGCTGCAGAGAACCAGCTCAACATGTGTTTGGAGCGTCTGGTGAAAATCCTGGGGAGTACCAAAAATCGGGCCCTGATTCATATTGCCAAGCTGGAAGATACATGTATGTGGCCAGTGTTCATATGGAAGAGATATTTTTTAAAATTATGAAAAGAACAACATACTGCAGATTTTAATACAAAACATTTAGTTTCTAGGCTTCAAACTCACTTGTGCACTCACTTGAATTAAATTGATGGTAGAAGTATTTTGTTAAGGTTTTTTATAAGGGTTGAAACAGCACAAGTTTCTTAGTGATCCTCATCTTTTTAATAACAAAGACCTCCCCGAGGTCTTTCGTGCTTATTTCGGGGTTCAAAAAATATAAGACATGTTTTGGGGAAACATGGTAGATTGAATTGATATAAAAATAGATCTTTATATGCTTCTTTTAAATCCAGTAAAATTGCATATGCCTGCAAATAGGTGAAGTTGTTAGTAAAACCAGGAAGATTGAAAATCTTATCCTTGTCTCTGATCCTGTTCATCACTATTAATGGGTATGAGCAATAAACATACTTAATAAGATTCATACTTATTACTGAGCCTTTTTTCCACTCAGGTTGCAGTCTGCCAAATTTCAAGTCATTTTCTAACTGTGTGTGAATATATACGTGTGTGTGTGTGTGTGTGTGTGTGTGTGTGTGTGTGTATATATATATAGATAGATATATATATATAATCTAAAA
>JANHFM010004930.1:30871-45793 GCA_032468115.1 Grayia smithii | reverse complement strand
GAATAGAATAGAATAGAATAGAATAGAATAGAATTCTTTATTGGCCAAGTGTGATTAGACACACAAGGAATTTGTCTCTGGTACATAAACTGTCAGTGTACATAGAACAATACTGATAGATCATTATCATAGTCATTGTAAAAATACATTCATCATAAAACACTAGATACAACACTTAGTGATAGTCATGGATACCAAATAAGCAATCAACATAAATCATACTTGGATGCTAATTAAACAATTTAAATCGTAAGATGCAAGCAACAAAGTTATAGTCATAAGAAGATAAGGTGTTAGGGAATAGAGAAGATGAGAATAATGATGGTAATACTGCCTTTCTAGATAGTTTGACAGTGTTGTGGGAATTAGCTGTTTAGCAGAGTGATGGCATGGGTGGAAACTGTCCTTTTGTCTAGTTGTTCCGGCATGCAGTGCCCTAGAGCATCATTTTGAGGGTAGAAATTGAAACTGTTTATCTCCAGGGGTCTGTACATATTTTCACAGCCCTCTTTCTGGCTCGTGAAGTATATAGGTCCTCAATGGAAGGCAGAAAGGGCTTCTTTAATTTAAATGTGTAATCCAGCAATTCAGGAATTGAATAAATCCATTGTCTTCCAGCTAATGGGAGGTGTGATATTTTCTGCTAGTTTATGGGGAGTTCAGCCAATATCCTAATCACTGACTGGAATGGGAAGATATAAGGGCTTTGGACTTTATTATCTCTGTTCAGCCTCTCCTTGTATACGGGTTGACCAAGGAGCTCTGGGGGATGAAGTTCCAGAAGAGAGACCTGGAGAGCTGTTGGAAGAAACTTAAAGTGAATCTGACCATACATGGATAAGAGATCACATTAGGGATTACTTTGTGGCGATAAGGGTGGCCAAATGTCACTATTTCTCCACCATTATTTCATCTGCTGATCCAGAAGGGAGAACCCTAGCACATTTCCTGGGCTGCTGTGAGGATTATTTATTGAAGGCACCATTTCTCTTCCTTTCTCCAGGGCTGGTTTCATTCAATGTTGGTTATAAGAAGAAAGGCAAGAGTTAGATCTTCTGTAAGGTGCTACTATTCTTTCTCCCTGCATGAAACCACTAGGCGAGGTCATCTGCATTTTATGTTCAATAGTATCAGTACACTGAAGACATACAATTATATCTTTTGACCCTGGGCCACCCAAATGTGTCTGTTGATCTAGGTCCATGATGATGAACCTATGGCATGCGTGCCACAGGTGGCATGCATAGCCATATTGCAGGGCACACGAGATCATCTCTGGCGTGCATGCGCGCTAGCCAGCTGATTTTTGGGCCTTCTAGACCCTCTGGAAGTAGGGAAACAGGTTGTTCCCTGCCTCCGGAGGGGCTGGGTGGTGGTGGGGAAGGCCTGTTTTTCTCTTTCCCCAAACTCCAGAGCCTTTCTAGGACCTTGGGGAAGGCAAAAACGGCTCTCCACACACACACCCAAGGACCTCCGGAGGCAAATAATCTTCTTTGACAACTTCCAGTTCCACTTCTGGGTCATTTCCTGCCTCCGGAGGTCCTCTGGGATGGTGAGGAAAGCCATTTTTGCCTTCCTCGATCTCCTAGAAAAGCTCTGGAGCTTGGGGAAAGAGGAAAAACAGAAAATTGCATGGTAGGAGCAGGGGGGAGGGGAGAGTGGTGGGGTGAGGCACGCACGCTTGCAGGGGACAGGGCACAAATATGATCTCCCCCCCCCCGCTCCTGGCATGCGATGGCAAAAAGGTTCACCATCACTGATCTAGGTCCTGGTGCCTAGATACTAAGCATGTTTGGACAGAGAGGAATCATCTCCAAAACAATCCATCCAAGACTAAGTGCCTTTGATAGGATGGTAGGTATTTGGGCTCTCTAGACTTGGAGATCTTTCATCTTTTACCTTTGATAGGGTCTCACTTACACATTCAAAGCTACTGCACAATCTGGCGGGTCTTCCTGGACTTATAGCTCCTGCTTTAATAAGGAGCTGGCAACTGTGGCAGGAAAGCCTTTGCACAATTTCATTTTTGCCAATGTCACCCTTTTCTAGAGAGGGGGGTTATTGATACTCATCATACCTTGCTAAACTTGTGATTTGACTACTGCAATATGGTCTACATGGGAATGACCTTGAAAACCACCCAGGAGTTACAGCTGGTCCAGAATGCAGAAGCAGAGGCAGCAGTGGGCATGGCCTCAAGATGCCCATTTAATACCTCTGGTTCACGATCTGCACTAGCTGCTAGTTTGTTTATGGAAAGTCTCAATCATCCTGTTCATGGTTTCCCCAAAGGTGCTTTTTCAAAAGTCAACTGGACTTTGTTTTTCTTTGAAGACATTTGCTTCTCCTCTGAGAAGCTTCTTTAGTTCTGGCTAAATGTTGGATGATTGATTGCTTTATATTCCTTGCAGTCCTCTGGTCATTAGCACTCTTTCTGGGAATTGCTGAGGTCACTCCGAGGTTTATCTGTGCCCTCAGGGTCACCTGAATAGGATTTGGAACCTTATTGGAGTTTCTGAAAGGACTGTTTTGTAAACAGGAGATAGGTGGTGTCATATCCCTCCCCCTCTGTTGAGAGAGACATTATGATTCAGTCTTAATGTAGATGGCCTCATTGGCATCTCTTTCAAACCAGCAGTTAGAAAGTTGCTAGTCTGCTTCTGATTCAAGATTCTGGTCATTAGCCTACATGATTCTACATGGCATAGGGACTGGTTACTTGAAGGACTATCTGTCTTCAGTGGTGGGTTGCTCCCGGATCAGCCCAGTTCACACGATCCGGTAGCAGTGACGATGTGACATCACTGAATCGGTTCTCTGCGGCCAGGAGCTGGGCCCACCCATGCGCCCGTACTTACATTTCTCTGATCTGTGCATGCACAGATTGCTTGTTTCTAGTTTTTTTCCAGGGAGTAGTTAGTGCGCATGCACGGAGTATGCGTTCGCCGCCAATGCGAGCAAAGCGAGTGCAAAGAGCATGCATGAAGAGAACCAGTAGTAAAGGTAAGTAGAACCCACCCTGTCTGTCTTCTATAGTATCTTCATGATTGATTTGATCTGGCAGGGTTGACGTGCTTCAGGTCCCTTTAAATGTGCCTTCTCTGTAGTAGCACCTGCCTTCTGGCACGAGTTTCCCCCTTAAGATTTGAGTAGTCTCCATCCCATTGTTATTTAAAAGAAATCTTTAAGACCTGGCTCTTTGCCCAGCCCTTTGGCAAGGGTGAGCAAAGCCTCCTTTGGATTGTGTGAGTTTATATCTTTTTACCCCTGTCTGTGTTTGGTTTATTATTCTTGCCATTTTTTATTTAACATTTTTGTCTATTGTATTTTTTTTTTGTTTTTAATTCCCCAGTCATTGGGAAGGGATGAAATATAATTTGAAGAAAGAAAGAAAGAAAGAAAGAAAGAAAGAAAGAAAGAAAGAAAGAAAGAAAGAAAGAAAGAAAGAACCCTTCATTGTATGCATATAGGCAAGGACATTGAAAGTTTTACTGAAGACTGTTCCTTTGATTCTCTGCCAAGGAAGATAGGCAATAAGATTGCAAAATTCAGTGTGACAGCCCAGAAATAGGATGTATGTTGATACTGTATTAACATACAAAAAAATCCAAAAAACACTAGTTCAGTACCTTGATTTATTTTGATGACAAGAAATCCAAAGAGTTTATGGATCATCCTGGCCTTAATGACTTTCTCCTCGTTTCATTGGGAATGGGAAAATAGCATTCTCATGCAGATTGGCTCTTTCCACAAAGATGGATGGGGATCATAAAGCACGCCACGGATTCCTGCGAGGAACTCATCATTGGGGTTCAGCTGTTAAATGGGATTTCCAAAAGAAGCATGGAGAGAAAGAATGTCTTTGCTGATCTGAGGGCTCTTTTTAATTAAATTCTTGCGCATTATGGTGTCTCATTTATCAACTCCTGAAATAATAATTAACACTCTTGGGGGTTTTCCCCCTCTCAGAAAAATAATAACAAAGAACAATTACAGGGATGGATATTTTTTGTCGTTGAGAATATATGTAGCATTCTTATGCCCCTCATAACCATACTTTATCACTTTTACCGACACTCCCCTCTTCACGTTCTTAACACAGTATTGAATTTTTGGATATTTATATTACAAATGCCTTTAACTTTGATGTTGGACACTCCTTTGTAGATTATACATTGATAGCATCTTTCATGAGCTCAGATAAACCTTATCCAAGTGAAATCAGAATTATAGCCATTCATTATGCATTGCCCTGCTCTTTCTACTGTAGGCAGGGGAAGGGAACTGTCCAGGGGTGAAATCCAGCAGGTTCTGACAGATTCTGGAGAACCGGTAGTGGAAATTTTGAGCAGTTTGGAGAACCGGCAAATACCACCTCTGGCTGGCCCCAGATTGGAGTGGGAATGGAGATTTACAATATCCTTCCCCCAGGAGTGGGGAGGGAATGGAGATTTTGCAATATCCTTCCCCTGTCATGCCTACCAAGCCACACCACACCCACCAAGCCACTCCCACAGAACCGGTAGTAAAAAAAAATGGATTTCACCACTGGAGCTGTCTGTCACTATAATTACAGGTGGGATATCCTGCATTTTTTGAATTGCGGGCCACCCAGAATCATTTGCTGAAATGGGCAGCTATTGAAATTGAATAAATAAATAAATGTCCTATTTTTTTCTGGGCTTGTAGTGCTCCATTGGTCAATTCGTACAAGCCAAGGACGTTTACAGGGAGAAGGTCCTTGCGTGATCAACTATTCTCTTTGGCCTTTCTGCTCCCCTTGATTTTAAACCCAAGCTAATGTTGCCTTGCTATGTGGCTTTGTTTTCCAGTCAGTCAATCCATTGATTGATTGATTATAGCCATTCTTCAGTCCTTTGATAAAAGGTGGGTAATAAATCTTCCGGCAATTAAATACACGCTGTCATTGCAAAGCAATACATGTAGCCTCAAGCATTGGCTCTGGTTCATAGACTCAGTCAGCTGAGCTGTCATGTTCTCAGCTATCTATCTGCTAACCATTCTGTGTTCTTTTACAGGTGTTGATGTGTGTGAAAAAGCCAGCGATCAGAATGAGCCCTGTCTTCCACAATAAACATACCATTCATGATGGTGGCATGTTTTCATAGTCTTTCCTGTTCACTTCCAAAACAGTAATGAGTTGTCTGTTTCCTTCCAGCTATATGTTGTCTTCGGGCAGTTCTGAAGGTTATTGTCTGATTGAAATGGCTGTAGATGAAATTTCTTCTGTCCATCAGAGGACCTCTCTGCCAGCGCAAATGACTCAGGTGACAAGCAGAACCTCAAATCAAATGTTAGCCCATCTGTTTTAATATCGCTTACGTGCCTGTGACATAATTTTGAATTAGTTGAGGCATATTAATAATGATGTTCATTTAAGATGCAATCAACTTTGGGGGAGGGGAGGAGGATTCTCCTGCATTTCCCACTGCTCTGAACAATATGGCTCTTGCTACAGCTTAATTTCAGTGGGATTTTTATGGGAGAACTCCCTAGTGGTGGTCTTAAGGGACTATTAAAGCTTCATGTTCAGCCAAGACAGTTGATGGATTGCTTACACAAAGCAGTTCATTTATGAACAGTGGGAACATGTACCACAGTGATGAGTGTATATATTAAGACTGACACCTTTTTGCAATTTAGATAATTCCATACACATTAAGATGAAATACCTATCATCTCTAACACATGCTCAATGGTTTTATAATAATTTTCTCTGCCCAAAAAGGTAGCCAAAGAAGAAAAAAAAACCATTATTAAGAAGCAATTGTTATGCTTTGGGTTAAATAAATATAGAAGCAAACAATTAATGAAATTTGTTTAATTATTTCATTTATAGCTGCCTACTGGTAACTCCTAAAAACCTTAACATTAGTCAATTAGGCTATATTAATTATTTATTTATTTATTTATTTATTTATAGAAGTTTTTTATTTTTTCTTTCTCATACATATATCTTAAATGTACAGTTTTTCATCCAGTATACACAACTTCTTTTAATTTCTATCATTCTAAACAATTTACATATGATATATTCGAGACTGCTCTTCTACCATTTCATCTTCATTTTACAACAACCCTTCATCTCTCTCTTTTCTCTTTCTTTTCTCCACCTTCTCCCTTCTGCTTTCTACTTTCTTCTCTCCTCCTCTCCTTCTCCTTCTCTCCTTCCCCTTCCTTTCCCCTACACCACTCTTCATCTTGCCTTCTTGCCTTCTCTCCTATTCTTATCTCCCCTCCTCTTCTCCTCTTCCCTTTCTACTTTCCTCCTTTCCCTTCTTCTCTTCCCTTCTCTCCTCTCCTCTACCTCTCTCTCTTTTCTTTCTATTGTTGTTTTCATTCCCACTTTAATGTTTCCCCAGGTGGTATTCGAGCAATCTCGATTATAATCTCCTTTTCAATTTACTTTCCCATTTCTTAGGTTCACATATGTCATTTAAATTGTACATGTATATTATAACTCTCTTTTTTTATTTTTACCCCCCTTTCCCCCTCATGTTTGATTAGAGTATTGTCGGAGTTCTATCTCATCCCACTTATCCAAATACAAAGTTCATATTTAATACAAATTTAATTTTACCTCATAGACTTCTTCCATTCTTTCAATCTTATGTTAGTATATTCTATCTTTAATCTATAATCAATATCTCTATCTGTCCTTCTTGATTTCTCACATTTATTTCATTTAGTTATCTTATTGTATTTATCTAACTTTAAAAAACATTAATCCATTTTACTTTAAACAATATATATAATATTCTTAATTTTCTGATATTAAATCAAAATTCCATCTCACAATTCCACTACAAAGTCATTTTGCCTTACATCTAACTATTCACTTAACAATTAATTACTACTTACAATTTATAATCACTTTTTCTAGCACCTAACATTTTTAACTAGTGTCTTAACATGGGGCTCAAGCCAAAGAAAGAAAAAATAAAAGAAACTCTTCAATGTAATGGATGTCAAGTAACTGCTTGTAAGTAGAGTTGTTAAGAAATACATTTCACTGACTTATTTCTGAATCAGTGTGTATGAGCTTATACTTTGGGAGATAGAACTATGATCCAAGAAAGCTGTTTTAAATCTAAATTCTGCACCAGATTAATTGTTGTGGCCTTACTCTTGGTTTTTTTGAAACCAATATGGAACTACTAATACAGCAAGTGGCAACTCCTAGGCCCCTTAGCTGGTCTAAAAAAAGCTAAGCAGAACTAGAAATACCCAAGGAGGCAGTGGCAAACCAGAAATATGAGTATTTGTAGTTACAAAAAACCAAGCTTGGTTCAAGAAATGTTGAACATTTATCCTGACTTCGATGCCTCGTAGGATTATCTGCTACTGTGTATGCCACCCAAGGACAATCATTATTTATCTTCACATATGCATTCTACTCCCCAGCCAACCTCTTCTTGCTGATCTCTTCCATCTTGGGAGCCAAGACAGCTGGAACACATACCCAGTTTGTACAGTGGTTCATGGAAGAATGTGTGGATTGCTTGGAACAAGGAAGCCGTGGCAGCATCCTACAGTTTATGCCTTTCACCATGGTAAGCCAGTTCCATTTTTTTTATTAGGCAAGGCTCCCATTGTTCTTCAGACTTTCCTTTTGAGTGTGTCTTCTTAACGGGTGCCCTCTGTAGCATGCCCTTCGTAAATAGCCTTCCATTAGATTTTTTTCCCCAATAATCACCAGATTCTCTACTTCTTCCATCTAGACCACAATCTTCTGGTAAGGATGGGGTGTTTTTTCAAGCAGAGTTACTTTCTACATTTGCATAATAGATTTTTTGTATTTTTGAATCCTATCTTAAAGTATCACTTCCAAAGTGATTTCTTCTGGATATCATTGTTATTGGGGACATGGCAAGGGTGAAATCTAAATTATGTTACTACTGGTTCTGTGGGCGTGGCTTGGTGGGCGTGCCAGGGGAAGGATACTGCAAAATCTTCATTCTTACCCCCCTCCAGGGGAAATCTCCATTCCTACCCCACTCTAGGGGGAAGGATATTGCAAAGTCTCCATTCCCACCCCACTCTGGAGCCAGCCAGAGGTGATATTTCCCAGTTCTCCGAACTGCTGAAAATTTCCACTACCGGTTCTCTAGAACCTGTCAGAACTTGCTGGATTTCACCCCTGGGACATGGGCTGCTAAAGCACCAGCCACCTCTGATTTGCAAATTTTCAGCATTTTGCAAATTGTAAGAATGTCTCCTTTGTATGTTGTTTGATTTTTCTGACACTAGAGGGAGTCAGTTGGCAGAAAATAACAGTATTGAAAGCAATTGGAATGTTTTAAGTGGGGATCATTTGTGTGTTACCTGAAACTAGGCCCATTGCAGAATATTATTTTTTTGGTAAATGTGCAGTGGGTTGCAGAATAAAATCCATAATCTTTAGATGTTGGAAAATGAAATGTGTTAATTTTGTAGATGTTAAAAATGCAAGAAAATTAAAAAATTTTTAATTTTTTATATTTTATTTTATCTATTTAAATGTTTTGTTATTACTAAATGTATGGAAATATTATAAATACTATAAATATTTATAAGTATTTCTTGAATCCAAACATTTTTTAAAAATGCTAAAATCAAACCCAGTATCTCCATATTTGTATAAAATCTATTAAGGCAATGGTACAATTAGTTCTTTATTTTGAGAAAAAATACTTCATAGACAGAACCAAATCCCAGTTTTATCCCATGGGAGATTATGTTCTTCTATGCAAACTAAAATCTGATTATCTTGCACCCCAGCATACTCTTGCCCTATAAGGTATAAACAGTATGCTCCTACATACGGAGGATGCAAATATAACTTTCTCTCCCCCCCAAAAGATTATTAAGATAGATCCTAGCTATTACTAACTGCCAGGATAAGGAGCTTTGTTAGAAAGATGCTCTCATAATCTTCTTGATTAGAAATAAGTTTTATTAGTAAAACTAACTCATATAGGTACTTCTTCACTCTTCTTCATGTCTATAATTTCTACTTTCCTCTTTACCAGCCATAAAACTCTGAATAATATGCAGTATGGGCAATATAAAATTCAGACTAAGCAAAAAGCAAGAAGAAGGAAGAAACCCAGATCAGGAAATTCGTACCATTTTCTTTTAAAAATTCACACATAATTTTCTTTAATATTTTCAATAAGTAACAGATTATTTTAATGATTAATACTTATATTTCTATGACACTGGTCCAAGATAATAAATATTTACATATGTATTAATCAATACACATGCATACAATTCCAGAGCTTGACATAAGGAATTCAACATTACTTATAGATAAGTGCTTTAGTTTTTACAGATTGATTCCTCAGAGAGATATGGGCTACTTGGAGGAGGCCTTTTGCTACTGTATGCCTTTGGTCAATTGATTTATTTGTTATTCCTGGCCAGGTCTCGGAACTTGTGAAAGCATCAAATATGTCCAGCCCTAAAATCGTATTGGCCATCACAGACCTCAGCTTGCCTCTGGGCCGTCGAGTGGCTGCCCAAGCCATTTCTGCCTTATGATCCTCCCATTACCTTACAAAGGCCAGAGGCAAAATCACAAGAGACAGGAAACAATGGAGAAAACTCTTTTCAAAGCTGTTCCACAGAAGCAGGAGCTGCAACTCTGAGAGATACTGATGAAGCACAAAACCAAGTTAGCTTCCAGTGCAATCCAGAACTCTTCAGCAGGAACTTGCCAGGATTGCTATTCCAAGCATTGAACTTTTTTTGGCTTTCAAATAGCATCATCCACAGTGCCAGTGATACCTCTCTTAAGTTGTTCATTAATATTTGTAGAATAAAATAAAAATTATTTTGATTTGCCTTATTTTATAAGCAACATTTTCCTCCTATTTATTCGTAAATGCCCAAAAGGACCTGCATTCTTGGATATTGTTGATATAAATTTTTAAGTTGACAAATTATCATTGGTTTCAAAAAAACAGTTGCATATTTTTAAAAAATTGGATAGATCTTTATCAAAAATCTCTAATATATTTCTTTTCAAAAAATTTAGTAGGCTATCATTCTTTTCTTTTCTGTCTGCCAGCTTTCATATTTTTATAGCTTTTGCAAGTCTGAATTGTTTTATAATGCTAAAGAATAACTTTCTGCTTTTTCTTAAATATAAATAGTCCTCAACTTGCAACAGGTCATTTAGTATTTGTTTGAAGTTATAACAGCACTGAAAAAAGTGACTTATAACTATTTTTCATACTAACTGTTGTAACTTCCCTATAATCACGTGATTCAAATTCAGATGCTTAACAATTGACTCATATGATGATTGCAGTGTCCTGGGGTTGTGTGATCACCTTTTGCAACTTTCTGACATGCAAACTCCCTGTGGGGAAGTCAATAGATTCACTTAACGAATGTGTGACAGACTTAAAACAGTTGCAGTAATTCACTTAACAATTGCAAGAAAGGTCATAAAATGGAGGCAAAACTCACTCAACAATTGTCTGACTTATTAATAGATGAACTTAATGTTGAAATGAAATTATAATGAAATTAATGTTGAACTTAATGGTAAGTTGAGGATTATTGTAGAATTATGTTCAAAACACAAAACTGCTGGATTTGCTTACTTTGCATCACAGATACAAAGTTTGATAATTGGTGAATTGATGAATCAACATAATGGCTTTAGAGTTGATTCTGCAAAATCTATCTATCTATCTATCTATCTATCTATCTATCTATCTATCTATCTATCTATCTGCAAGTCTTGGCGTATTCAGGTTTTTTCCCCGTATAAGATTGAGAGTATCAGATATCGAGTATCAGAGTCGCCAAGATACTTTCAATCTTACACGGGAAAAAACCCGAATACGCCAAGACTTGCATACCTACACCCGTGAAAATCTATGAATATATATAGATATACACACACATACATACATACATACATACAAGCATACATTGAAGTCTTGAAGAAAGCACACAACTCTATGCCCTCTCCTAAGATTTACCAAAGAAGAATACTTGATTCAAAATAAGAGCATTTATGCAAATAGCACAATTCCCATTGTTGTCAATTTCTTTCCTTTTGTAGAACTCGCATATTAATAGAACTGCTTTTCTGATTTAAAATGGTACAAAACTTGCAATAATGTACTTCAATATTAAATTTTATCATGGTTTTAGATTTTTGGTCTGGCTTGAAAAAAATCTCAAATTCTAATATAATTTGGAGATTTCAGAATTTCTGAAGGTACTGTCATTTTAAACATGACAATCATGAGCAACACACTACACCTCATGTATTTTTTTTCTTTGGCAGGGGAAGAATACTATACTTTTTAAAAAAATAAACTGGTTAAAATAATTATTTACTAGTAAGACATTACATCTCAAAAAGCGATTGTCTTGTAGAGTTGATCCCATAGGAAGTGTCTATTCAACATATCATCTTAAGAATTCTGTCACATAAAATGGGCAGGCTGCTAATGAAAGTATGCAGGTTTGTTCATATTGAATCATAGCCCCTCCTGCTGTCAAGTATGGTATGTTGTGTGGCACTTAGTGCAGAAAGCACATAGGCCTGGGTCTAGGACAACTTGCTGTGGCTGACTTGCTGCAGGAGAATTGCCGCGGACCTTGACTTGCTTTGAGTTTGAACCTTCTCAAGTTAGAAGTCCTTGTGGCAGGGGTGAGCCAGAGCATAGAATCCCAGCAGCCTTTCGGTCCACGTGGACTCCATGCTCTGGCTCACCCAAGCCTCAAGGACTTCTAACTTGAAAAGGTTCAAACCTAAAGCAAGATAAGGCCCAGGGCAATTCTGCAGTGAGTTGTCCCATTCTACATAGGACCTTATTCTGTTTCATTCCCCCATAGTTATAAGTTGTCATTTTGCAGCTATGATAACTATAGATAACATGTATTAGGGTTTTTTTTTTAAAATGGACTTTTCTGCCAAGTACACCATCTAAAAAGAATCTTCAGCTTTGCAAATACTGTACATGCTATGTTCTTTTCACTTCTGCTGTCTGCCTGGAGCCTGTCTGCTGCTTCCGATGATGATCTGAGATAGCAGCCAGTCATCAGAATGAGCTGATGCTCAGCTGTTCCTTTTCCTTTTTTTTTTTTTTTTTTTTTTGCAGAAGATTAGGTATAATCTGGCAGCTCCAACATCTTCCTATTGATGAATGTATTAAGTTCCAATTTCCATTTTGAAGCTAACTTTAAAATATACAGTAGGTCATAATAACTGACTTATTCTTACTTCTCTGCTTTATCTGTTTTTTTTTTCTACCACTAGTTTGATATACTATAGAATTCTAGTGCATTTCTAATCCTGTACACACAAGCACTTGTATACACACATGATATTTTTGTTGGTCCTATAATAAACCTGTGGCTTATGCATTCTGTTCTCCAATCCACCTCTTAGTATAAAAATCTTAGTAATATTCCAGGATTCTGACCCCACAAATGAGACATTGTAATAGTATTGTCCAATTTTATTTTCTATGTATGTTTGTTCAAGAACATTGTGGGTGTCATCATGTCTCCTGAATGTAGTCCTCCGACCCACAACCCCACTGCAGTTCAGTTCCTAAGACATGAATGGAATACTTTTCTTACATAAGTATTACATAAGTGTTGCAGGGTTTCCAGTCAGATTGTACACAATTTGATTGGTGGATGAGGTCATCATCATATCTGCTGCAGCAAGCAGGCTGGCAGGAGACAACTAGGCAGTGGCCAATTCAGATGAAAAAGTTGGCCAATCCCTGAAGATGAATACTGCTGATCCAATCCAAATGAGGAAATTTAACAAGAATTGTGGTTTGAACTTGATGCAAGGGATATCCTTTGACCTGGTTAGCTTTGGGTCTAGGAAGAACATGTTGCTCTTGGACCATGAGTTGTGTTTCCTTCCTGTTTAGCTGCAGAAGGAAGCAGTGGTTAAGCTTGAAATCCTGCAGAACATCAATGACAGCTTTGGGACTGGAGCTGTACCTAAGGAAAATACTCAGGATGACACAAGACAGCAGTTACACTGTAATGAAAAATGCTTACTTGCATCTTCCTTCAGATTTCTTGTGAATGAAATGTTTAAAAATTAGATGACTGGTCTAATACTTGGCTAGTGCAACTTCCTGGAGTTGGATGACTTTTGAAAGATGAATGGAAGAATTTTTATAACTTATTTTTGCCACATATTAAGCAGTACTGCAACCGGAAATGCAACAGTTGATTGACAGTTATGTTGGTTAATCAAAGGTGTTGGGATGTTTAGGATATGATTGAGGCCACATTTGCAGAGCCACTCTTTAAGACTTGATAAGTATTAATAGACACCGAACTTCCAAATACTGTTTCCTCCCCCTCTTTCCTATATAGTAGCATTCTTGATAGAAGTATTCTGCCCCACATTAAGTGACAAAGGGTTGGCGAAGGCTGCTATCTGCAATAACCTTGAAGGCTTCCATTGATTAATTGTACAAAGCTAAAAATCTAACCAGAATAGACCAAGTGATATACAATTCCCATCTCCAGGTTAAAACAAAATACAAAGCACATAAATCCATAAAAATGACACATGCACATACATACACACACATGAACAAAGTGACAGCCCAACCAGAAATTAAAATCTCCCATTGCTAAAGAGAGCAATCTTACTTTTCATGGTTGAAAGGTAATTGGGTGAAGTTCAGGGGTGAAATCTAAATTTTGTTGCTACCGGTTCTGTGGGCGTGGCTTGGTGGGCGTGGCAGGGGAAGGATACAGCAAAATCTTCATTCTTACCCCCTCCAGGGGAAATTTCCATTCCCACCCCTCTCCAGAGGAAAGATATTTCAAAATCTCCATTCCCACCCCACTCTGGGGCCAGCCAGAGGTGATATTTCCCATTTCTCTAAACTGCTCAAAATTTCCACTACGGGTTCTCCAGAACCTGTCAGAACCTGCTGGATTTCACCCCTGGTGAAGTTGGATCTTAATAGGGAATTGAAGAAAATTCTTCCTAACTGTTGAATCAACAATGGCCTTAATTTATTCACTGAATTAAAATGCTGCAATATTTCATTTAATGTATTTAAATTGTACAACAAAAGAATCAACCTTAATAGCGGGCAAAAAAAGCAAAGTAGCAGCTAGGTAGGAATGGGAACAATAACAAAAAAACAATATAAAATTATAACAATAATTTCAGTAATAGAATGCTTTTTTGAGTGTTCACAGCTCCTCATATTCATTCCCAGAAATTAATAATATTGTATAAAAGTCATAAAATATTTAGTAATCCTTTAGTAATTTTCCTAAGAAAAAATACAAGGTGAAAAAGCATTGTGTTTCCATCTTTCTCATCTATTTTTTCCTCTTTTATTTCTTCCATTCTGTGTACTATGATTTTTTGTTTGTTTTATTTTTAAAGTTTCTTATACTAACTGGTGAACTTTCAGATGGTTTTTTGGTCGTATTTTAGTAGTGTTCGAGTTTTAAAGTCAAGCAAGGTGAGTCCTACTCAGCAAGAATTCATTGGGGAATTCCTGGACCACAGCTTAAATTGAGAAATTGAAAAAAAAAATTCTAGAAAAATGCAGTGGCACTTCCTTTAACCAAGAAAGCTACCTGGGCAGACCCATGAAATTAGTAAAAATTAAGAGTAAAAAGTTTTTACTTTTAATTTAGTTGTTCTGTAAGTATCTCCCCTCTCTTCTTTTAAACCAGTGGTTCTCATCCTCTGGGTCGGGACCCCTTTGGGGGTCGAACGACCCTTTCACAGGGGTCGCCTAAGACAATCGGAAAACACATATTTCCGATGGTCTTAGGAACCGAGACACCACTCCCCTATCCGTCTCCAGGCGAGTCTAATAGGTCCTATTTCCAAGTAGACACCGTAGACTCTGATTTTCATTAGATGTGGGCCATTGCGCTTGTGAG
>JANHFM010004930.1:19262-30771 GCA_032468115.1 Grayia smithii | reverse complement strand
ATGTACACCGAGAGAGTATGCACCAAGACAAATTCCTTGTGTGTCCAATCACACTTGGCCAATAAAGAATTCTATCATTATCTATCTATCTATCTATCTATCTATCTATCTATCTATCGCTATAAATTATTAAAATTATGGTAAAAAGAGGGGGGGAGGGAGCAAGGGGAAGGTGGAATCTGCTATTGATCCATCAACCACCTCCAGTGTGACACCCCCTCTCCAGTTGGGGCCTCAAGCACCATGCAGAGCCAGGTCTTAAGGGCCTTATAGAAGATCAGGAGGGTGGGAGCAGATCTCATCCAGAAGGGGGCAAGGTATTCCAAAGGGCAGGAGTCAGGAGCCATTACATTAATATATTTTTGAAAATTACAACTGTAGCTTTATATGTTCTTCATTCAACTTCATTTTCAAGAAAAGCTTAGAAAAATGAGAATAATGCACTAGAGATTGCTATGATAGAAAATTTATTTAAAAACAGATAAAAATGTAACATTATACTTAGTGTCATGATCATACAGTAGTTACAGCTTAGAGTAACTGTTTACAATTTATTTCTCACCTCTTCAAAGAACTGACAGTTAGGAATACTGACATTTTACCTCAAATGGAATGTGATGGCTATACCAAAACTAAACACAAAAATAAAACAGCATTTAGAAAATAAAAGTTGACAAAAGTTTTGATGAAATTGCTCCTTTGAACAAGATTCAAGATACTGAGACTATACAATGTTCAAGCAATATCAAATTCATTCAGTTATAGTAGACACTAGCAGCTGGAGAAATTGAATGACAAGAATTCTGTGTAAACTTTAAACACACGCACAAATTTACTATAACATTCTCCCAAAATGAATAGCTATTTTGAACCCAATTGGATTCCATAGAAATCAGCATCGATTTTGGCAAAGGACTGCATTTAAACAAAGAAACATAGTGTTCAAGTAGTTAGGAACTAAGTGCAACTCCAATAGTTGTTTACCTTTGTGTTCAAATCATTTAAATGATAACTTAATTCCACTGTAACATAAATAAGATCCACAGATAATTATTAAATAATACCTCTACATAGAATTCTATAGCAAATGAACACACACTTTATACTTAAGAATTCTTAAAGCTTGAAATGATATCAACTTAACCACTTGGCCTTGTTAGAATGGGTCAGTCTGCCTTGATCACCACTCTTAAAGGGAAGGTGTTAATGCCTGGTGATATAACATAGGTGGCTTGGTGATATCAGAAACTGTCTAGCAAATTGGCAGAGGACACAGTGGCAGAGGGAGTGCTGTTTATTAGTTTGCTTAAATCAGGAATTTATTTTGGACCAGGATTATTGTACATAAAGCTAGGTTAAGCAGGCTGGGAGTTGTTGACCTTTTGATGCTACAATTATTTTCTGCACAATAGTATGGCAAATGATAGAGGATGATGGAAGTTATGAACTGAGCCTCTTCTAAAAAGAGACCATGCATGTCTGCAATCTATTTTGCATCGGTAAAAAATGGTAGGGACACAGACTACACTATATGCCCCCAAACACTAATAAAGACAAGAATTGCAAATTTCCCTTATGTTTCATCCTGTAGTTTTGTTTAGCTACCACCAGCTAGTACTCTTATGTTTAAATATTAAACAGTAGTTTAATGTATGTACCACAACATACATGCCACACATGGCTATAGTACTGTGAACTGTACACTCAAGAATGACTGAAATCTAAACAACTGTTTTCCGTTCATCTGACAGCATTGGTATAAATAATAAATAAATATCTAGTACCGAAGTCCAAATTCAAGATTCAACAATTCTGACACTATAAATATTAAATATGCTAATAAATTAAAACTCATTACAAACTATTAAAAACTTATCACAGTGATATTTCATCAGGGAAAGAAGAGCCTGACAGAACTGGGAACTTGCCATCATAAGAATACATTTCATTGCAAAATATTTTATATTGGGGGGAAGTATCAATTTTTCTTATAAGTTAATCATTATCAGTCTTAAACAACTGAAGTTTTAACTGTAGTAGCCTCTCAAGTGGTAAAAGATCTCTGAAAGATTCTGAAGGCAAATTTTCCCATTTCCACGTACATCTGTGAGATGCTCTTCTCTCAATACTGTACCAATAATCATTTGAAGCGAATGTTAATTATAAAAATTTAAACAGTCAGTTTTAAAACAAATTACAACTTAACCCAGTGTTTCTCAACTTTAGCAACTCTTAAGACTTCAACTTACCTCAAAGCCAGAATTGCTGAAGTTGAGAAACAGGGACTTAAGAGAATGGAGTGTTCACGATATAAGACAATAGCTTGCTTTTCACAACATGCTGAACCTTAAGCAACCCAGCTTCAATTTAGTCTAATAATCTAACATGTTGTACAAACTCAGCTAATATTTTTATTTCTCTTAGAGCTAAATTTATCTGGATTACTTTATTGCCTCCTACTTTCAGTGTACTAAAATGGTGTATAAAAATTTAAAATAAATTAAAAACAAAGACAGAGAAGCTGGAATTCTACCCCTCAAAGCAGTCCTGTCAGGTAAAAGCAAATCTTAGAACTTCCTTTTTTGCACAGAACTATTTCAGCTTCAAAGTCTTTAGGGAGAATTCTCCATAGATTCCTTTTATGTGCTACAGTGCCTCAGGGCCCGGAAAATCATATCCATAAATATCTGAAGTTTGCAGAGAACCAGGTAGCTTCCAATTTCTCTTTGAACTTCCACAAATCTAGGCTCATTTTCTGACTGTGGATAGACAACACTGGTCAGACTGCTTTCTTCCATCTGAAACAAAGATTAGAGAAATTGAGGAAACTCAGATTAATAATTAACATTTGCATATTAACTCCAACAGTATCCAAATCAGCTTTGCATGTTACTTTTGGATCAATTCTATTGCAGCCAATGTTGTCACTATAATACCCTGCAAATCCTCTTCAATAACCTTATTTTAATAAATAAGCTGTGTGTGTGTCATGGCAAGGGACAATGAGATGTAACCCAGAGAGAAAAACGTGGTCTCAGCCTTCAGAAAAGCAGAGAGAAGCATTTTTGCTCCACCAAGAGCAGTGGGTCAAGGGAATTTGCTCATAAATACATATCTGAACTCGTGTAAGTAAAATAATGCATTCATATATATTTACTTCCTCATGCATATGCACATCCCTACTCTGTCCTACCATAGTTGCAGCAACAATTTTATAAGGCATGCTTGAAGGATTACCTCAGCTCACAGGGTGTAGCAGTTTGTATATGTTAGGATTAATGCATGAACAGGAAGAATGCTCATATGATATAAAGTTCAGTACAGTAGAAAGGTGTGCAAAAGCCAGGCCCTAGGATTATTCAAAGTGTGAAGAGCAAAAGCCTAAGTATTTATCACTTTGAAATTTTTGCTTACAAAATGACTAAGGCAAAGCTTCTTTCTTTTACAAGACTGGATATACAATTGTTTAACAAGTAATAGCAACAGAGGTTATTTCGGAAGATGAAGTGAGGCAGTAATTTAAAAAATCTTCCTGCAAACACTTTGGGCTGTATTTGAGTGCTGAAGCAATCTGCTTCTTAGATCCATATAAAAGCATCCCCCCTCCTCAAGGACAGGGCTTCTCTATGAGGACTGAGTAGTGTGCATCTTGCAAATACCAGGGCCATAGAATACTTTGGATATGATACTAAAAAAGTGTTCTGGAATATGAAAATAATCCGTGTGTTCAATAGCAGGAAAATCCCAATGGCTTTCCCTTTTACACCTATTGTGTGATCCCAGAAAAAGATACAGCCTTCTAGTATTACCACAGATGCTATATTCATGGATACATCCATGTATCCTTTGGAAACTGAATCTCATGTACTCTCCATATCTGCAATTTTTAGTAACTTACACTTTCATAGTTCATCAACATTCCTCAAGAGATCATTGCTAATAGGTGACCTACTAAATTATTATAGCAGATTCATGCATTCATACCTATACTAAACGTTTCTTATATTCCCCTTAGAACTGAGTGGTTTCTCCTCACTACCTGGCTCTGATCCTTTCCCAACTTAAAGCTTATTTATGCAACTCCTCACCTGTTGTTGAATGTTGTGGTACAAGTTGGAAATATCCAGTTGGATACTAAGTACTTGGTCAGCATAAATTGTTAAGATTTGGTGAATATATGAGAGGTAACCGGAGTAGGTTTGGAGGCCTGCCTGTATCTGATTGAAGCATCTTTCCTACATGATATAAATGTAATAGGGGATTATTACAAAAAGTTATTATGCATTCCTTCATTACACAAATTTCAATAAAATATTTCTATGATTACAATGATGCTGTACAATTTCTGCATTGAGAGATAAGTCAAGCTCTGTTCTCCAGAAAGCGGACAAGGTTATTGAAATTATGAAAAAAGTGATTTCCACAATAAAATGTACATTAAAATGTACAAACCCAATTCTGCTGTGCCACAATTAGAAGCTATATTAATTACAACTGAGACTAAAGCTAAAGAAACAGTGACACTATCCAGCATGAAATGTTAGAATTGGCTTAATATGGATAAATATGGACAATTTCTACTGTTTTAAATTAAGCAATGAAGGGTAAACTGAAGCATAAAGAGTGACTCCATTTCTCTACTATTTTAAGCAATGATAAGTCAGTATATACTAGGAATTAATAGATGAACAGTGGAAAAATTGACAAAGTTATAAAAAGTGGCAGCCAGAAAAACGTATTTTGAATAAAAATACATTTTAATTAAACAATGAAATAAAGATATTCTATGCACTATACTTGAATTTATATTTCTTAAGAAATGTTTACTGGGAAAACAGGAATTTTCTCTTAATGCTGTTAGCAGTGATGTTTACCTATTTTGTAATGTTCTTCTCTGGAGGTGTGTGGCTAGCCAAATTTATTATATTGGATAGATATGTAAAATATGAACCCTCTGAAACTAAGGTCTGCTTTAAAAAATAAAATCCATCTAGACTCAAGCCCAGAGCACATTTTTAGAACTAGAACATGACCATGGCAGTAGCAAATTAATATCAGAATAAGTGCATTGCTGTCTTATTTCATTACTGTTTAAGGTTTGCTTGTCCACCTTTTAAGGATTAACAAATATTTCAAAGTTGACTTTGACAGCAGCAGTACTAATGGCCAAATTTAAAGTAGGCACCCATCAAAGAGTTAAGTGTACTTATACATTTTATAAATATTACATTCAAATATTACACTTAATGCATGTGTATTGTCAGTGGAAGCCCCATTAGAAAGTTTAAGATTAAGATTAGAAAAAAGGCCAATAACAATAACTTATTGTTTCATTTCCAGTGAAATCAAGCTACTGATTTAGATTATTACTGATATTACATGGAACTACAACAAATGGTGCATGTTCTTATTATGGGGAATATGTAAAAAACTTGAAATAAAGTCAACAAGACTCTCGTTTGTGGGAACACCCACAGGTGCTCTTAAAATAAAAAATATTGCCATGATTTCTTTAAAAAGTAGTATTGTGTACTAGTAGTGTGTACTAGTAATGGGGACGCAGTGGCTCAGTGGCTAAGATGCTGAGCTTGTTGATCAAAAGATTGACAATTCAACAGTTCAAATCCCTAGTGCCGTGTAACGGGGTAAGCTCCCGTTACTTGTCCCAGCTTAGCAATTCAAAAGCATGTAAAAAATGTAAGTAGAAAAAAATAGGGACCACCTTTGGTGGGAAGGTAACAGCGTTCTGTATGCCTTAGACATTTAATCATGCCAGCTACACGACCACAGAGATGTCTTTGGACAGCACTGACTCTTCGGCTTTGAAACGGAGATGACCACTGGCTCCTAGAGTCGGGAACGACTAGCACATATACGTGAGGGGAACCTTTACCTTTACCCTAGTACTTCTTCCACTGAGGGGAAGAATGCTTTTAAGTTAAAATCAGATGGGTGTTGCTACTTACCATGTCACAGGGATCCTGCTGGCAATGAGAGATATTAACTTGTTGAATGCCCAAGAGTTTCTCTATCGTTATCAGTTCTCTGTTGCTGCCAAAGCTGAATGCTTTACGCTGGAGGAGAAAAAGAAAAATGCTTGAAGAGGTATTTCTGGGATTCCAAAAAAAGAGCAAACATATGTGAGTGCTTTTATATCCTTGCTCCCTAAAATCAGTATTTTAAAAAATCCTTCCCCCTCCCACAATCTTATTTTTACTATACTTCAAAATCCAATGAAGCTCAGAGAATCTGAGCAAGGTTTAATACTGATATGTACTTATTAAAAGAATGCATATTACTTATATCAATATGAAGATTATTTTAATAATCCTAAATCCTGTCCTCATTGTAAATTGGGCCAAATTGCATTCCGTTTTAAAGGGTTGAATCCAAGCTTCAATGAATCCAGTAGAATTTTGTTAATCATTTCTCCACTAACTTCTGGTATCTTCATAAAATCGCTCAGATGTTATTGAAGTGATATTAAATTTCTCATTACTGTTGTTTTGGTCCAGCAATGGTTGGATAATTCCTAAGGTACTGTAAGCTATTAATGAAGAAATTATCTTAGTCACAGCTAACTTTAAGTTCGATTGGTTTTCACTGTTTTAGCTCAGTGTGACTGATATGCAAATAGCAGTATGAAAAAGGGCTGAATAATGCTGCATTTTGACACAGTAAATACTTACCTTGAGACTCACTATTTAAAATTTCCCACCAAGTTTCTAAATCTTTAAGCCGGATGTTTTAAAGTACATGAGTAATGTCCACGGAAATCTCAGCAGCTAATGAGAATTGTTGGATATGACTTTCAGCAATTAGGAGACTTTGACTGCTCTTTTTATCTTTTCATCTTCTTCATGATTACCGTAATAAATTATGCTCTACTAAAAATAGGGAGTTGAATGCATATCAGCCACACACAGCTAAACAGTGAAAACCAATTGAACTTAAAGTTAGCTATGACTAAGGTAATTTCTTCATTAATATCTTACAGTACCTTTGGAGTTATCCAGCCATTGCTGGACCAAAACAATAGTAATGAGAACTTTTAATATTGCTTCAATAACATCTGAGTGATTTTATGAAGAAACCAGAAGTTAGTGGAGAAATTACCAAAAAATCCTAATGGATTTATTGATGCTCACCTTAAGTATAGTGCAGTGAAACCTGGATTCAACCCTTTAAAACCAAGTACACTTGGCACAATTTACAATAAGGACAGGCTTTAGGATTATTCTTAAAATAAAGGCTAAATTTTACCTCTGAATTTAGAGCCTTGTTCACCATAAACTACTCTTATATGAATCACTATCCATACAATCCAAACTAAAAAACGATTTAAAGAATTGCAAAGGAGCGTAAGCAGGTAATTCCACTCCCTTGGATTTTCTCCCTTTCTTTTTTTAGTAAACCTTAATTACAATATATTTCATATTTGTTTGACAGATTCAATCAAAATATTCCCTCCAACACCCAAAGAGGAAGGCATCGAGAATGCCAAACTTTGCTGGCTTGTTTGCAAACAATTTTCTCCCTTGAGCTTTGACATTCTGAATTGGCACAATCTTACATGTATTCCGGAAGCACAAGACAGAAATATTTGTGAAATTTTAGTAGGGAGGGGCTCTATTCACAGTGCTAGGAAATGCATGAGATTAAGACTCTTTGGAAGACTGAGCTATAATTTATGGGAAGTACTAGAAAAGGAATCTATATCTCAATGATGTTCCAAGTATTTTATGTGAAAATTTCAGCCCACCAAGAATTTTGATTTTCTGTATATATAATGCTCTAATTATTTTAATCTATCACTTTTCTCAATTATATCTCCATGGTAGGAGCAGATATTTTGGCACAATGAGCATCATAAGTAACACTCTTCAAGCCAAATCTAAACTCTATGCTCTGCAGATATTGCTGGACTTTAACTGCTGGTTTTCTTTATTACAGCTGTAATAAAGTTGAAATTCAACTTCTGCAAGATTACTAGTTTTCCATTCACACAAGGGTTTGGGTGGGTTTGGTAGGTTGTTGACCAAATTCAACAGTTGCACTGGAGGCCCACGTGGTTTTATAACATGAAACATCTTCTATTAACTAAAAGAGATGTCAACAGCAAACTCTACTGTAGCATGGCCATAGTTATAACCAGGTATCCTAACTGGTCTACTGATTAATATTTCAATTCCTTCATTCAAGAATGCAAGAACAACTTCTACAGAAGGCATCCGGAGTGAAACAGTACCCTAGTACATCTAAGTGTAGACTGAAGGCCCACCATCAAAAGTAGTAATGGTTTAAAGCCCCATCTAGGCTACCTAAATGGTCTTTTTAGCTTTGGGATTCTATGAAATAACATTTCAGTGGAAATGTTAACAGTCGAAGAAAATGAAAAGACTTAAAGTTTATTACTTCAATACATTTAAACTTACAACTTTGTTCCCCTTCCACTATTCAACATTTTCCATTAGTCTGAAATTCTGCTGTATCATTTAATAGGGATAGTTTATAAATTTTAGATTAATTTAAAAATAGGATTTCATCTAGCTATATTATACCTCAAATTCATAAATGTCTAGGTTTTCATGGTCAATAACCATACTGGCTTGGAAATCTAGTCCCAAATGCAAATCACCAGGTTAAAAATATCAAGTTAAAACTTAATATTGGAAGAAAAAACAAACTACCAAGATTGCAGCTATATATCTACTTTATTTGCATCATTGCAGTGGAGGATTTACTCAATACAGCTGGCAAACATTTTCATCAATGTATCCTAACAAATCTATAGATTACTGTTTCCTTCTCCCACTATAGATTCTTTTTGTTGGAAAGAAACTTGGTATACAGCAGTTTAATACATGAGTGACTCAAAAGCCAGTTCATAAATGCTGATAACATAGCCCCACTCCTTTAAAATAACTTTGAGAAATTTGTTTGACAAACTAGATGTATCTCTTTGTTAGATCTCTTTACACAGCATATACTTACCACAAGCCCATTCAACGCAAGGAGATCAGCCTTTATCCGGGTGGCAAACTCCTTATTTTTCGAAACAAACTGATGTAAACCAGGATCTCCAGAAAATTCTGCATGAGGTGCAGCTAAGCACATTAACCAAGTAAGTGCAATACTGACAAGCAGAAGACCACCTGGGAAAATAAAAGAATATACAATGGTCAGGAGAGACTGGTCGTTTAAAAAAACAAACTGGACCCCTTTTATGAACTGCACTAAAATATCTAGCTGATACTAATGTCTAAAAGATTGAAACCATTAGACAGTTACATGATTATCATTTGTCAGCTCCAGCCCACCGTCTTCACTTACGACATCCTTTCTGCCGCAGCTCCAATTTAAAGGGACGCCGCTCAATTCCCCATGGCTCGAGTCAAGACAAAACTCAAGTAGGTGGAAAACCGATTCCGTCAGAATTAACGCTATCATTCTAGCACGTGCAACAAATTCAGCGAGACTCAGCCTAAAGTACAGGTCTGCCGCTTTCTTTTCCCTACCTCAGGGGCGTCTCTATCACGTGACAACCTTTCAATCTTTGACGCGAGTCCCCGCAAGAGCTACGGCGGGTTTTTCGAAACCCAGTTGCCCAGCTCGTTTGAGAAAGGTGGAAAATGTCAATAGGCTGGAAAACGAAGCCGCGTCTTTCCTTCCCTGAACTTTTGGGAGAACTTCGAGGCGCACACCAGAATTCCCCCTTCCTTCCCTCTTAAACGTACAAAGGCCAGTCCTGACCTCTGAAAATAAAACAATTTAACCAGCTTGAGTTTTATTCTCCTACAATCAAACCCGGAGAGAACGGGTCTCCAATCTGGGCATTTCAAAGCTTGTTAAACATTCCTGAAGGTGGTGCTGAGGAGGAGCGAGCGGTCGGGAAGGTAAACCGGGACTAGTCCTTTTTCCTTCCCTCAACCGCAAAGGTGGGCAATAATCCCAAAGACGGCGGAAAAGCGCTCCGGGGAGCCCTCGCCCCGAGGGACGCCCAAAAAGCTGCCCTTCCCAAGCAAGGCGCCACTACGAGGAAACTTACCCTCTCGTCTCGAGCCCCGCCCAGCCGCAACGAGGAAGGACTTGCCCCGAGTGCTACTTACTCCGTGTTGAACTCATCCTTCTGCACAAAAACTTTTGGTCTCGCCCACTTTCTCCGCCCTTTTCTTCGAAAACGACGCGCTTGTGATGCGGGAGGTCACTGGCGAGCGGATGCCTGGGTTGCTGTGAATCAAACTGTTCTCCATTGGGGGTATTTATAGAGTTCAGGAACTTCCTCCGGACGGTGAAAAGAAGGGAGGGGCACTGGAGGCTAATTGAGAGGAGTGGTGTTGTCATAGTTGACTCTCACATTTTTTTCTTTTATGCACTAATTACGGTAAATTCAAAATCCACTAAATGTCCTTAATCAGGGTCAAAGGGTGGGAGATGAGGATCAGCAACAGGAGCCTATTTCCCATGAGTGAAATAGTTTCACAGGTAATTCTGGGATTTGTTTAATAAAGCCTTAAAGAACTCACAGCTGGCTCCAACATTGGAATACTTTCTGTGATCTTTTAAAATTTTATTGGAATTATTGAAGATTGTGTGTGGGGGTTTTGTTTTTTTTTTTAAAAAAGCCCAATAAGGAGTTTAAACTTCATATTTGAAGATAAATTATTTTATGGAAAATCAACGCAGTAACAAAATGCTACTCTATTTTTTAAAAAAGTTTTCTCTCATGATTTAATTTAAAGAGAGTTTATAACTAAAAGATCATGTATTTTTGCAGCCTTCCAGAGGCATTTTATTTCTCAAATCTTGGGCCCATCTTTCCTCATATATTCATTTACGCCTTCCATTATTTATTTACTCTAGAGCCATGGATTGGTTCCAGAGTTACAGCAGACTTATCGGAATAGGGCTTGACAAACAAAAAACTCATTAATCTTAATAGCCCTACCCTATGTATGGCAAAATCTAGATCTGGTCAGGCTCAAGCAATGACTTAAGATAAAAAGAATGGTATTTAACAGGAAGAAATGAAATTCTGAATCGGCCTAATAAAAATAAAAGGCATGAGTAAGATGGGGACTTGATATAGTAGTACATGTGAAACAGATCTTGTGTCTGATCAACCCCAGTATTGATAAGAGATCTAGACTGATTACAGCTACTTAAAATGGTAAATATTACCACGGGGTAGCATTGAGTCCATATCATGAAAAATAATTCTTTCATTCTACTGGGCCCTCTCATTTGGAATACAGTGTTCTTTTCTGGGTGTCAGTTTTAAAAAAAGATGGACAAATTCAGCCAGTTCAAAGGAAGGCTATTAGATTTGTGAAGAATCTGGTGTCTAAATCCCATCAGAAATAGCTAAAAGGATCTGGATCAGGGGTGAAATCCAGCAGGTTCTGACAGGTTCTGGAGAACCGGTAGCGGACATTTTAAGCAGTTCGGAGAACTGGGAAATATCACCTCTGGCTGGCCCCAGAGTGGGGTGGGAATGGAGATTTTGCAA